>ML299072.1:455-26912 GCA_005239495.1 Nicotiana undulata
TTTTTCTGTTGTGAAACAATTGAAGTGATTTGGAATGTTCAGTAAAGTTTTGAGAGTTACTAGTCTGAGATGTTTCTTTTTATAAGGTTGGACATTTATGAATTCGCGAAATGTTCAGTAGAGATTGGGAGGTTAATTGGTTTTATTACTGTTATGTTGTTGTTATAAATGTCAAAGTGTTGTGTACGTTGGCTTTTCTAGCGGGTTCAACGTTAGACGCAGTCACGGTCTGAAAGGTGGAATTTCGGGTTGTGACACCTGCCATGTGGACTGTTTACTGTAATATGATTTTAAAAGATGCATCTATTGTATGGTCACATGTGTGCTTGTTGTCAACTTGCAGTGTAAATTTTGCAAGGTTGATTGCTCATATTGTTAGAGCAATGTTCCAGAATATAAACTATGATAATTTATCTTGATAATGCTGGTTTAAATCCAACTTGGTTTAGCAGAAATTGTATACCTCCAATTATAGCTAAACCATTTATTTGAGAATAGAATTACCAAAAATAAATTTGGTATGAGATGTATTATTTAATATAGAGCAGCACTTGTACGCATCTAGCCAAGTTATGATATTCTCCACGTCACAATTGGTTCAGGATCAAGAACCAAATAATTTCAATCTAGAAATATAGATGTGCTATATGATTTAATTGTGACACCACAACGCATAATGATGGGTCCCCAAAGAAAGTTGAGAATATGTGTTGGTGATCCCAATATTACGGGTAGAAAATAGGCAGCTGAAACACTGATACGCAGAATGACTTATTATGTGTACATCTAGATCCTCGTACAAGAAAATGTGAACTTGAAGTTCAAGTGATAATTCATTTGTAAAATATTGCCAGGCATATTTGCTGACCCAAAGCTAAATGTTATATTTCAGCTGCTAATGCTCCAAATAGAATAAAGTCCATGATGGACATAGTCTATAGAACGCATGAAACATAATAGAATAATCGGTTCCAAAGATAAAACTCCTTGAAGAAGGAGAGGAGCAAATGATAAATATGTTCATACTAAGGAGGAAAGTTCTCTGTAAGAGCACCATGACATAACACTTTATAAGACCTCATGGAAGAGGCTCAGGTACCTGAAAATAATGAGATCTCGATAAGTTATGTCTTTATTGTGTGATGATGGAACCGTAAAGGAGCATCGATGATATTGTTGATATAATATAGCGCTCAATATATTTAATATTGACGAGGATCTTGAGCTCAAATCTTTCATGGAATTTGGACAGATAAATGATTGGCCAAATGAAAAATGCGCAATGAAAATTGACTTCACCTAAAAAAAATGTGAAGTTGGACGGATATCCTGAAATTAATTACATTGAGATATGTTCTCATGTGGTGGATGAAATCATTTTTAGGTTTTAATTTGGCAATACATGAAAAACTTGATATGCATATAATGTACATTGTTCTGAAGCATATTAAGGTTCCTAAGAAATTTATTAAACAAAGCTTCAGCAAATCTTTATGTGGATTAGAGCAATCATGGTGTACATGATTTATTTTTGTGTCAATTGCAATTGATGCACTATGTATCTTTCTAGAATCACGAGTATAACAATATGCTAGCGTGATATAGTTTATTCCTATATAAATATACTAGAATACTATTAGGATTATATTGCTAAAGAAGTCCTTGATATAGATTTGTTTATTCTAACAAATATTGTCAAGGTTATTTTGGTTATACAAATGCATGGCGTGGTTCGTTGTTCAGATAATCTATTTGGATGTGAGGGTACTGCCAGATTATGATATTCAACAAGATTTTAATTACATTGCATATGATACTTCATGCGTAGCTCAATTGAAATAAGGACTATCGAAGGAGACAAAATAAAACGTATTTCACCAAAGTTCTATTTCAGACATGATTGATGTTCAACAATCTGTTCAAGTGATAATTTAGAAAACTTCTTCATAAGGAACTGCCACCCTCAACAATTGAGAAGTTGTTATACATGATTGGAATTCATCCTCTTTGAGATATCAAGTGATAATTTTGTCAGTGGGAGTATAGCACGCGCTGCACTTTTTTTCCCTTTGCACAGGTTTTGTCTCAATGATTTTTTCTGGCAAGGTTTTTAACGAGACAGCAAACTATGTGTATTACAAAATATGTGTACTCTTTTTCCTTCACTAAGATTTTTTCCCACAGGGTTTTTTCCTAGTAAGGTTTTAACGAGGCACATTATCAATGGACATCCAAGGGGGAGTGTTATGAAATATTAGTATATGGTGGATGTCCATAACTCCTATAACACCCACTACTCTTCTCATTATCTCCATAATTCCCACTACTCCAATACTTATGGTTGTAACTCCCATACCTCCTCCCCATGATCTTCCTCCATGATCTCAAATGTTTAATGTCATGTTTATGACATTCTTTTGTATACCTCTATGTAATACTATAAATAGAGGATGAGAAGTGATATTGTACACACTTGAATATATAAAAGAAATAAGATAGTTCTCTCTTTCTCTCTACATTTCTTGTCTATTTTCTTGTATCATATTATTACTTTGAGGTTAGTTTCTTAACATTAAGAAAAAGATAAATAGTAATCCTAGTTTCTAAGAGGTGTCACATCATCTTATTTTGTCCCTCTTTTATATATACTAGCCTCTGCGCGTGTACCCATATCTATGAATATGAAAATTTAAAAATTTATATCAATATTATCAAAAATTATTTTTGAGTGACAAAAAACTAAAGCAAGAAGTATAAGTTCTTAATATCTTAGGGTGATCTGGATATATTTATTATCTTGTTTTAAAAAGCCAAAACACCTTTAGGGTGGAAAAAACTATATACTTCGAGTAAAAACTAAAAACCTCATACCTGAAAAATATTTATTTGAAAACAAAAGAAAAAAGTGTTTAGCCTCGTAGGCTCTCTGATTTTTATAGTAGACATAATTAAACTCTCATCGCCGTAAACATCTGCTCTAACTTGTTGCAATACCAATGATTGTCCAAAGGCACCACCATATCCAAGAACTTATTAGATATGTCATCCATATCGGCAAGTAATTTATTAGGCTCATAAGGTAACGCAAAATTGTAAAGTTAGTTTGCAATATTATCACTGGCGAAGATAATGACAGGCTTTGTCTTCCTTATAATACACGGAGCGCTAGCCAGTAAATATTACTACTATATTTTAGTTTGTTTATAGAATAATATGTCTATCAAATATCATTAATAGTATTTTTATCGGGAATATTCTCAAAGCTAAGATTCTAGAAATTTAATTGAGAATACAAAAAGCACCAGATATTTTTAATATACCAGATACATTAAGTAGTTATCCAATTAAGACTAATTAATAAGACTATGAAAATGAAAATGACTAAAAGAATTTCAAATGGATATTAGATAAATTTAGTTGGGACTACAAAAATATTTTGCAAGTTCATAAAAAATATTTTATACGTTACATTGTATTTTATATTTTCATGTAAAGTGTAGTGGAGAATTATAGGCTCAATTTATTATGAGATATTTTTACCTTTTGGTACAAAAATGACATAAAAGTAGTATTTAAGTGAAGGGAAAAGATGTCACTTAGCTTTAAAGGGATATTTTGGTCTTTTAACTTTGCACTTTGGTCTTCATACTTATAATATAGTATGATATATTGATTTACTTTCTATTCCTATACTGGATGTAGTATGGAAATAGAATTACCTCGTATTATTCAGATGCTCATGACGGTATACTCCAGGTCTTGGGGCGGTGTCTTAGATATATTTACTATTTCTGTTGTTTTGAAATGTTAATCGGATAAATTTTATGATATATCGGACAACTTTGAATTAAATGGAAGATTTTATGTATTATTTCACGATAGCTTGGCTAGCCTAGTACCATGATAGGCGCCATAACGACCAGTGTAGGTTTGGGATCGTGACAAGTTGGTATCAGAGCCTAGGTTAGATAGGACTCACCGGTCATGAGCAAGTTTAGTAGAGTCTTGCGGATCGGTACGGAGACGTCTACACTTATCTTCGAGAGGTTGCAGAACCCTTAGAAAATTCTCTCATTCTTGCATTCTGTCGTGCGAATCTGTTGATTCTGGAAATCTAAACTTCTGTTGTTTCATTGGACACGCACTACCGATCACGGTGACCAGACACCAGCTAGACCAACGAGAGGTCGAGGTCGATGTCGCGGTCGAGGCCGTGGTAGAGGTAGGGGTGCAGCTCGCGCAGCAGCCGGGGAAGTACCCGTAGACCCACCTATTGTTTAGGACCAGATCCCCGCCGTAGATTTTCCAGCGGGACATGCTCAGGAACCAGCAGTTCCTATTGTGATTCCGGGTCTTCAGGAGACCCTGGCTTAGATTTTGACGGTGTGCACCAGTCTTGCATAGGCAGTTACTGTTTCTACTACTGCTGCTACTTCTCAGGCCGAGGGAGGCACTCAGACTCCAGCTGCCCGGACACCTGAGCATGTCGTTCAGGGACTTCAAACACCGGGGGCAGCTCCAGCCGAGCCGGTTGCACCTGTCCAAGATTATGTGATTCCTGTCATGCCAGACGAAGACCATCAGTGCACATGCTCACCTTGGGGTGCACCGGTGTTATTTGTGAAGAAGAAAGATGGTTCCATCAGAATGTGTATTGACTACAGGCAGATGAACAAGGTTACAGTCAAGAATAAGTATCCTTTGCCTCACATTGATGATCTATTTGACCAGTTTCAGGGGGCCAGAGTGTTCTCTAAGATTGACTTGAGATCCGGGTATCATCAGCTAAAGATTCGGGATTCTGATATTCCCAAGACGACTTTCAGGACTCGTTATGGTCATTACGAGTTTATGGTGATGTCTTTTGGGCTGACCAATGCCCCAACAGTGTTCATGAATCTGATGAACATCGTGTTCCAGCCGTATTTGGATTCCTTTGTAATTGTGTTCATTGATTACATCCTGGTATATTCTCGTATCCAAGAGGAGCATGCTCAGAATTTGAGAGTTGTTTTATAGAGATTGAGGGATGAGAAGCTTTATGCAAAGTTCTCCAAGTGTGCGTTTTGGCTTGGCTTAGTAGCTTTCTTGAGGCACGTGGTGTCTAGTGAGGGTATTTAGGTTGATTCGAAGAAGATAGGGGTAGTGCAGAGTTGGCCCAGACCGTCCTTAACTACACAGATTAGGAGCTTCCTTAGTTTTGCGAGGTATTACCGTCGCTTTGTGGAGGGTTTTTCTTCTATTGCTTCACCTTTGACCAAATTGACCCAGAAGGGTGCTCCGTTCAGGTGGTCGGACGAGTGTAAGCAAAGCTTTAAGAAGCTCAAGGCTGCATTGACCTCAGCTCCAGTGTTAGTATTGCCATCAACTTCAGGTTCTTATATCGTGTATTGTGATGCCTCGAGGATAGGCATTGGTTGTGTTTTGATGCAGGAGGGTAGGGTGATTGCCTACGCCTCGCGCAATTGAAGACTCATGAGAAGAATTATCCAGTGCATGATCTCGAGCTAGCAGCCATTGTTCACGCCTTGACGATTTAGCGTCATTATTTGTACGGTGTGCATTATGAGGTTTTTACTGATCACCGTAGTCTGCAGCACCTGTTTAAGCAGAAGGATTTGAATTTGCGTCAGAGGAGATAGTTGGAGCTTCTCAAGGACTATGATATCACTATTCTATACCATCCGGGGAAGTCCAATGTAGTGGTCGATGCCTTGAGTCGCAGAACAGAGAGTTTGGGGAGTCTAACATATCTTCCAGCAGCAGAGAGACCATTAGCACTTGATGTTCAGGCTTTAGCGGGCCAGTTAGTGAGATTGGATCTATTAGAGTCCCGCCGGGTATTGGCTTGTGTAGCCTCCAGTATGACGACCCACACTTGCTCATTCTTCAGGATAGGGTCCGGCGAGGTGATGCCAGGGATGTGGTTACTGGTAAGGATGGTGTTATGAGGATACAGGGTCGTTGTGTGTGCCCAATGTGGATGGGCTTCGAGAGTTAATTCTAGCAGAGGCCCACAACTCGCGGTATTCCATCCATCCGGGTGCCGCGAAGACGTATCAGGATTTGGGACACCACTATTGGTTAAGGCGGATGAAGAAGGATATTGTTGGATTTGTAGCTCAGTATCTCAACTGTCAGCAGGTCAAGTATGAGCACCAGAGACAAGGTTGATTACATCAGAGGTTGGATATTCCGGAGCGGAAGTGGGAGCGGATCACCATGGACTTTGTAGTTGGGCTCCCACGGACTTCGAGGAGGTTCGATGCTATATGGGTTATTGTGGATCGGCTGACCAAGTCCGCGCACTTCATTCCTGTTTGTACTACCTATTCTTCGGAGCGGTTAGCTGAGATTTATATCCGGGAGATTGTCCGGTTGCATGGTGTCTCAGTTTCTATCATTTCTGACAGAGGTACTCAGTTCACATCTCATTTTTGGAGGGCCGTGCAGAGAGAGTTGGGTACTCATGTCGAGTTGAGCACAACATTTTCATCCTCAGACGGACGGGCAGTCAGAGCGCACTATTCAGATTCTGGAAGACATGTTGCGTGCTTGTGTCATTTATTTTGGGGGTTCATGGGACCAATTTCTACCACTTGCGGAGTTTGCATATAACAATTGTTATCAGTCGAGTATCCAGATGGCTCAGTGTGAGGCTTTATTTAGTAGGAGGTGTAGATCTCTGATTGGTTGGTTTGAGTCGGGCGAGGCTAGACTGTTGGGCACAGACTTGATACATGATGCGTTGGATAAGGTGAATTTTATTCAGGTTCGGCTTCGCACGGAGTAGTCTAGGTAGAAAAGTTATGCGGACCGAAAGGTCCGGGATGTGTCTTTTATGGTTGGTGAGAATATGCTGTTGAAAGTTTCACCTATGAAGGGTGTTATGCGGTTCGGGAAGAGGGGCAAGTTGAGTCCCCGGTTCATTGGGCCTTTTGAGGTGCTTCAGATGGTTGAAGAGGTGGCTTATAGACTTGCTCTGCTGCCCAGCTTATTGAGTGTTCATCCAATATTCCATGTTTCCATGCTCCGAAAGTATGTTGGTGACCCATCTCATGTTTTGGACTTCAGCACGGTTCAGCTTGAGGGTGATATGTCCTATGAGGTAGAGCTAGTGGCTATTTTGGGTCGACAGGTCAGAAGGTTGAGGTCTATGGATATAGCTTCAGTGGAGGTGTAGTGGAGAGGGCAGCCGGTGGAGGAGGTCACCTGGGAGACCGAGCGGGAGATGCGGAGTAGATATCCTCACTTATTTGAGACTCCATGTATGTTTCTAGACTCGTTCGAGGACGAACGTTTATTTAAGAGGGGGAGAATATAATGACCCGGCATATTAGCCCCGTTTTCCCTGTTTCTGCTTTATCGTGTGTTGCTTAGCCTATTATCTTTGTGTTGGGTCAATTGGTTTGGGTTCGGAGTGCTCGTGGTGAGAATTGAGACACTTAAGTCACTTAAATGGGTTTAATAGTTGGAAAAGTCAATTGGGAGTTGATTTATAGGTAAACGACCTCGGAATGGGGATTTTATGGATCAGATAGCTTCGTTAGGTGATTTGGGACTTAGCAATATATTCGTAATGTGGTTTTGATATCCGGAGCATAATTAGGCCTGAATTGGCGAAATTGAGTTTTTGGCGATTTCCGGTCGGTAGTGGAAAATTAGCTATCGGGGTCGGAATGGAATTCCGAAAGTTGGAATATGTTTGTAGCATCATTTCGGAGGTGACGCAAATTTTCATGTCATTCGGACGAGGTTTGGGTAGTTTCGGCATCGTTGGTGAGTTACGGAAGTTTGAAAATCCTTAGACTTGAATCATGGGTTGATTTGATGTTTTGATGTTATTTTGGGTGTTTCGAGGGTTCGGCTAAGTCCGGGTGATCATTTATGACTTTTTCATATTTTTGGTTGAGGTTCTGGGGGCCTCGGGATGAGTTCAGATGGTTATCGGCATGATTTTTGGTAATTTAAAACTGTTGGTGTAAAGCCTTCCGGTTTTTCCGCACCTGCGGAAAGGGGAGCCACAAGTGCGAAGTCGCTAGTGCGGTCTAGGAGCTGAAGATGCGGAATTTGAAGGGCTGAGATTTTTTCGCAGATGCGGAAGCTTTGGTCGCAGGTGCGGACCGTAGATGCGAGATTGGATTTAAGGGGAAATTCCGCAGAAGCGCATCTGGGACCGCAGGTGCGGGTCCACGGGTGCGGTTTCACTAGACAGAAAGTATAAATACCAACCTTCGCAAAATTTGGGTTATTTCATCAAAGTCTTCATACGGATTTGAGCTTGAGAGAGGGATTTGAAGAGGGAAATCAAGAGAACTTTGTGGAGGTAAGATGTTTGAACTTGAAACTTGTTTATATGGTATTATTTGACTGATTGGGGTGAAATTTATGGAAATTAGTGACTAAATTTGGGGCATTAGAGCTTGTAAATTGGACACCTTCAATTGGGGATTTGAGGGGTCATTTGAGGTCTGATTTTGATGTTCTTGGTATGTATAGACTAGTGGGAGGATGAGGATTCTTGTGATGTAATTTTATCGAATTCCAAGACATGGGCCTTGGGGTCGGGTTTGGCCAATTTCGGGAATTTTACTTAATTTTGATAATTATCGAATGGGTTTCGCCTCCCTAGCCTATATTGATAATATTAATCTGGTTTTGGTTAGATTCAGAGCAATTGGTAGCCGATTCTAGAGGTAAGAGCATCGTGGATTAGTATTTGGGCTGGTTTAAGGTAAGTAATGAATGTAAATCTTGTCATGAGGGTATGAAACCCCGGACTTTGTATTTTCTCACTATTTTGGAGTGGCGCACATGCTGGATGATGAGTGTGTGGCGTGCATTGATTGGGGATTGTGACTTGGTCCGTCCTGTGGAAACTATTGAGGTGTGTATTTGCTTCTAAATCATATGATAATTTGTGTTTTAAGACTATTACTATATTTTGGGTTGTACGCCATGTTTGGGGCCTTGTGCCGACCTGTTTAGACCCCTTGGGGGCTGTTTACTTTTATTCCTCACTGTATTGACTCATGACTTACACTCAGTCATATCTTGTTTAACTGATTTCGAAACTCAGTTTTATTTACACTATTTTGTGATATAAAAAGATATTTTTGGTCGAGAACCATGTTTTATTGTTAGCCCGAGTGGCTTTTGAGAGATTTCTAACTGAGTGAGGCCGAGGGCCTATGTTGTGAGGATATTATGGGATCGGGCTGCACGCCGCAGCACGATACACTGTTTATGATATGTCATAGGTCGAGAGCCTGAGTGATTATGCCACGAGATGGCTTGATATTAGCGCTTGGGCTGTAGGAGCCCTCCGGAGTCTGTACACCCCAAGTGAGCGCAGGTACCTACTGAGTGCGAATGCCGAGTGATGAGTGACTTGGGAGGCATGAGTGATTGTGAGGTAGCCCGAGGGGCCGATACTGAGTGATTGTGAGGCATGCTGAGTGTTTGATGCTGAGTGATGATACACCCGAGGGCAATTTATGTCACGTGTTTTCATTTGAAAGACTATTTATGAACTCTGTCAATTTTATATACTGAATCGTTTTGATTTCTATGGAACTTGTGAAAAGGGCACAATTTCAAATGATTTTTTACTGAAATCGAACTTTAAATGCTACGAGGCATCGTATCTGTGTTTTCTGAAAGACAGGCTTCACTTACTGTGCATTGATGACAGTTTTAACGTGCTTTCATAGCCTTAGACATTATTTACTCTCATTACTACTGAGTTGGCGTACTCACATTACTCCCTGAACCTTGTGTGCAGATTCAGGTACTGGGTCTGAGCATTAGCTTCGTTCGTTTTCTCTTGGAGCCGGAGTTGGGATTTTGAGGTAGTTGTTCGGCGCCCACAACATACCCTTTCTCCCTTATTTTGTTATTTACTTTCTATTCCTAGACTGGGTGTAGTATGAAAATAGAATTACCTTGTATTGTTCATAGATGCTCATGACGGTAGACTCCAGGTCTTGGGGCGGTGTCTTAGATATATTTACTATTTCTGTTGTTTTGAAATGTTAATTGGATACATTTTATGATATATCAGACAACTTTGAATTAAATGGAAGATTTTATGTGTTATTTCGCGATAGCTTTGCCAGCCTAGTACCATGAAAGGCGCCATCACGGCCAGTGTAGGTTTGGGGTCGTCACACAAGAGGTGCTTAGCAATACCAGATAGGCAACTTAAGGTAGAACTACATACCGTTTGCAAGCCTTAGAGTCATCTTTCCATTTCTTTTGTACTATTTTCTTTTTACGAGACAATATTGTACTTCTTTTTAGATAATATATTTAGTAAACTCTAGTATCTTATGTACTCGTGACTCCACATCTTGGGATGGTTGATTATCAATGTTGATCTTTAGACTTATTATGTATGCTTCTGAGTTATTTTTGCTTTACACTATCATTGTGTTGTTAACCGTTAGTTTCTTTTCTTTCGTATTTATCATTATGTGTTCTCTTGCCTAGCAAGCGGTGTTAAGTGCCATCACGACACCGTGGGTTCGTGATTTTGGGTTGTGATAGACATAAGTGCTACTCGAAACGCATTCGAGGTTCTCGTGAACTTTGAAGTGCCGAGAACATTGGAATTTTGCTATTGGTCGAGTTTCTCTATATCGCTTACTTTGGACTCTAATTTCTAGTTTTCTTGTTCGTGTTATTATCCTGCATAATTGGTTTGTGCTCATGACTGTGCGACTTCAATTCCTCCATGGTTTGTTCAGTACCTTTCACCGTTTGCCATGTCTATTTGATTAATTAAGTGATATTTTGAAATTCTCTGTTAATTAGTACCTCCGTGAAATCTGGGTTTATTTAATGCCAAGGCTAAGATTTTTAACGTTTTAGGACATAAGGTATCTGAGTAAGACTTGTTTGTGCTACACATACTTTCCTGGAAGAGGCGGTCAAATGATGTTTAAATGGATTCTATTCTTGCGATGACTATAGGAGATTTGATCGAGTAACTGCCTTATGTGATGTTTGCTTGACTTGGATGAATTCCAGGATTTAGAGGGTATGACGGTAGGGAATCAAGATCAATATAGTATGCAACGAGGCTTATGTGATCATCATTTGTTTGTCTTGCATTCGATAATATGTATATAGCAACTTTCAATGCCAAACTCGTATTTGACTGGCTTATTTGTGCTTAATATATAAAGATACTATGTTGTTTCTACCTTGTTTGGTTAGCTTGAGTCAACCATGTCCTTATAGATCAGCTCCATTGTGTTGAAATCCAGAAATGGCATCATCTTTTTTGTTAGATCAATTCTGAAAAGCGGGGGTATGAGATTTATGCATATGTGCTAAATGAATGATCAGTGCTTTAATCTCCTCTGCATTTCATTTGTCCATAAGATTTCACTCGCATAGACCCCACCCCTCTTTTGTTACATATGTGGCATAGCATTAGAGGTATGGGCTATATATGAGCCATAATGGCATTTTGGGAGAATGACACAGTTACCCACAAAAATAAAATTATTTATTTTTGTCTACCAATTTGTTTTTCTACCCATCAAACTAATTACATTTCCTACCCATCTGTCCATAGTAGTTTTTGTGTGAGGAATTTTTCCGTTATTCTCCAATTCTTTTTTATTTCTATGCTTCTTTTCTCTCGTTTTCTTCTTCTTTTTTTCTTTTCTAATTTCATTTCACTTATTTTTTTTATATTCTTTTTCTATTCATAATCTAAGTTCATTTACTGTTTTTACTATTTTTATTATTCTTTTTTTTATACTATTACTGAAGAAAAATCAAATTATGTACCAATTAAATTAAATGTAGCTAATACAACCAAAAAATATTAACTAACATATGATAACAGTATAGTATATAGCTATACCAACATGGTATACAATTGTACGCAAAGAGTTAAAAAAAAAACTTAATTCAATTATTAAACTGAATAATATCAGTTGTCAATAAAAATTTCAAAAAATTCTAAAAGGATCTAATTGTAAGAGTATACCATTACATTATATATCATACTATATTATTTTATTTTATTTTATTTTGCATTTTCAATTTGCCCCTCACGCTGGGTAAAAGCTTAATGCAAATTAAAAGGAAAAAAGGCAAGTGAATTTACGGATAATAAGTATACTATATGGTATATTGAATATTATTACAACATATTGTTACAGTATATTGCATATTATTACAGTATACTATAATAATATATTGTATACTATAATGGTATAGTGTTGCAGTATAACTATATACTCTTATAATATATTGTAATGGTATACTGTTAGGTAACTGTGTTCTTCGATTAATACAATATACCGTTGCAGTATATTGTAAACTATAATAGTATACTATTGCAGTATAGATATATACTCCTACAACATATTGTATACCGTAGCGGTATACTATTGGGTAGTTGTGTTCTTCTTCGATTTTCAGAAGAAAATTTCAATCTCAATCACCTCAAATCAACTCCAAATGCTATCAAATTTCAGTATGAACTTCCAGGAGGTACTATAAGCGATATTTAACAGCACCCTCTTTGAATCAAGCAAGAAATCTTCAAATAAAAATTTTAAATTCAAGAGCTTCAAGCCCAATAATGGTGAATATTCAAATACACATAAACATTCAGATCGGGGAAGCTTACTTGAAGGTACTATAATCAATATTTTATAGCACCCACATCGAATCAAACAATAAATCTTCAAAATAAAATTTTAAATACAGGAGCTTCAAGCTCATCAATGGTGGATTTTCATACACACACAAAAATCGAAGTTGGAAAACTTAAAATATAACTTCAACAACACATGGGTTCAGAAATACAAATAAATACAAAAAAATACTAATATAGAAAGTGTCACGACCCAAAAATCTACCTACAGGCCGTGACTGCGTCTAAAGTTGAACCCGCTAGACAAGCCAACGTGTACATTTAAACTAACATGATAACACCGAATTAACATAATTAACAAAATTAGTTTACAAATTTTAACAGTGGAAATAGATAAAATTTCAAGGCAAAGTGGAATAACAAGTACGATACGTCGCATAAGCCCCAAAACCGGGAGTCACAAACTCACGAACTATCTATAGGAGTGCTAAATACAAAGTCTGAAAGAAAAATACATAACTGTCTCTCAGTACTAGGGGAAAGACGAGACAAAATAAAGAACTAAGGGGGTACCTGTAATAACTGCGTCAGAAGCCTCAGCATCAGGACGGGCAGGAAAAGCATAGCACCGGGGCTGAGCCCCTCCAACCTGCACGTCTCCGGATCTACCCGCTGCGGGCTGACCTCTACCTCTCGTGGCCTGCCCTCCACCTCTATGAGTCTGGCCTCCACCTCTAGCAGCACGACCACCACCCCTAGCTGGATGGAGGGGGTGGGGGTGCACCTGCTGCGGGGACCATGGCGCGAGAACCCTGATACTGTGAACTACCCGAAACCCTGGGGAAATACCTCGCAATGTGCCCCAGAACACCACAAGAATGACACAACCTCTCACTACAAGAAAAGAGGTCTTTAACGACCACTTCTTTACGAAAGGAAATTAATCCAGTCGTTATATGTATGCTTATAGCGGCCAATATTTATTCCGGTCGTTAAAGTCATTTTTTACTGTATTTTTAACGAGGGAATAATTTTCGGTCTTTTAAATTGTGTCAATCCCCTCGTTATTAATTATTAAATCAGAATGAAATTAATAATCAAAAAATATTTGCGCTAAATTTATAACGAATCGGCGGCCATATCCCCCAAAATGGGCTAAAATTGATTCTCTCTTTATTTTACTCAGCACTTCCGCCCATATCGCCCAAATCTTCCGCCCATATCCCCCAAATTAATCAAAAAACCCCTAAATTCTTGCACTAGAATTTTCCTCATCTTCTGCTTTCTCTACCATTTATGCTTCTTATTTTAATGCACGATAGGTAATTAATCTGTTATAGTTTGCGAGAGAGGTCCTAGCGCTATGATGTCGCCTTATAGGGCGATCTTCATCGCGGCCATAAACGGGTAATTTAGGCCTAGATTGCATTGTTTTTTTAAGAGAATGGTATTGAGGTTGCTCATGAACAGTTTTAGAGGACTGTGAAGAAGAGGGTTTACATTCAGACCTGTTGTTTTTTTACACTGTACAATAATTAGGAATGGGAGAAGTTCAGGGCGTTCAATTTTTTACATGATGCAAATTATTATACAGTGTAAACAACCTGCATAAGTGTTGCTCTTTTCCTGCTCTTAACACAAAAGTTGTGGTAGCAAGAACTGAACTACATATCTGAAGATGTAAAATAAAATGTAGAGAGCTGAAGTGTCAAGCGTCTTTATTTAAGTGTTTATAATTTGAAGAGAAATGGAATAAGGTTTGGGAGAAAGCATTTAAAGAAACTTCTTTTTTAAAAGTATTCTCCTAACTAAAAAAGAAAGAAACTTTCGTGTGGGTGGCAGCCTGTAGTTAGTACTCCTTCTGTAGTAGCCACAGTTTCATTCATTTGAACAGTACTCATAGGAAGATCAGCAATAGGCTTCAATGGAACAGTAGAATCAGCAGTAGGCTTCAATGGAACAGTAGAATCAGCAGTAGGCTTTAATGGAACAGTAGAATCAGCAGTAGGCTTCAATGGAACAGTAATATCTACTATTTTTTGCCCAGTTCTTGGTTGTTTCTTTGCAACTTTTGCACGGTCTTTCCCTTGAGATTACTACTACAGTTACAATTTCCTTAATCAGTTGATGTTGATGTCAAGTCCTAACCAAGTGCAAAATTAAAACATCAAAATTAATTAGTAATTTTAAGCCGTAGATCGATTACCCACCTTACAAAGCAGATGAATACATCTTTACTTATACATGTATAACTTTCATAAAGGGGCTATCTTAAAGTGCAAGTAAATGCAACATCTAATTAAATCGATCTTATTACTAACAATATAAATTTTAATGTCCGTTTCCATTTTCCAGTAGAGAAACTGATGGTTCAGAACATAAATGAAACTTAAAATCAGCTAAGTTTTCCTATGTTTTATACTTGTGTTCGCTTACTAATTTCCACTGGAGTTGGATTAGCATTTGGTGCAACAGAGTTCAAGCTCTTACCTGCTGCAGTAGGATTAGCATTTGGTGAAATACTATATAAATTATTTTTAATATTTTAAAATATTGTGTTTGTGGGTTGTCTCAATATTAAAAAATTAATTAAATTATAATCACGTCTAGTATAAAATAAAATTTTAAAGGGTAAAAAATAAATAATATTTTACTAAGAGGTTTTTTGTTTTAAATATAATATAATTCTTTGATAAGTTCTCTCGTAATGTAGGAGTTATTGATGATCCATAAGTTCTTTTAACATATATACATATATATTACACATGCAGTAGATTATGGCACCTGATAAGAAATGGATGGAACTTGTCCATGACCGACTTGGTAATGCTTACAAGCTTGGGGTGGACAACTTTTTGGATTTTGCTTTTACAAGATTAAGTGAAGCGCGTGTAATACGCTGTCCATGTATCAAATGTTGTAACACATCTTCTGGAACACATGAGATGATTAAGTCACATTTAATAGTACATGAAATAATTCAAAATTATACTTTTTGGTATCACCACGGGGAAAAGTTAGGTGAGCCACAATCAACTCCAGAAGATGTAGAAAATGATGACATTGAAGAAGCTGATGGTGAGGATGAAATACATGGGATCCTAAGAGATTTATATCCTAATTTTGGTGCAGACAATACAAACACTGATGGTGATGATTTTCTTGAGGAGGAACCAAATCTTGAAGCAAAAAAATTCTATAGGCTTTTAAAGGATTTTGAGCAACCATTGTACCAAAATTCAAAAGTTTCTAAACTTTCTACTATGGTTAAATTGCTTCATATCAAAAGTATTGGGCGTTGAAGTCATGATTCATATTACAATGTTGTTGAAGATGTTGAAGGAAGATCTGTTGCCTGACGAATCAAACTTGCCAGATTCATATTATGAGGCAAAGAAGATAATTCGGAATCTTGGACTTTCTTACATGAAGATTGATGCGTGTAGGAATAATTGCATGTTATATTGGAAGGATTACAAGTTTCTTGAATCTTGCAAAGTTTGTGGAGCGTATAGATGGAAAGAGGATAAACATAGTGGAGAAACTAAATTAAAGAGTGGGAAAAAGATAGCGCACAAGATTTTACGTTATTTTCCCTTAAATCCAAGACTCCAAAGGTTATTTATGTCCTCAAAGATATCATCTTTAATGACATGGCATCATGACAAAAGAGTTGACGATGGAATAATAAGGCACCCAGCTGACTCAATGGCATGGAAAAAGTTTGATGAACTTCACTAATCTTTCGCCGATAAACCTCATAATGTTCGACTTGGACTTGCTAGTGATGGTTTTCAACCATTTGGAAGTTCTAGAACTCCGTATAGCATTTGGCCTGTTGTACTTATTCCTTATAATTTACCACCTTGGCTATGTATGAAGCAAGAGAATTTTATTTTGTCGATGCTTATTCCTGGTCCTGAAAGTCCAGGAGACGCAATTGATGTTTATCTTCAGCCTTTGATGGATGAATTAAAGGAATTATGGGAAATTGGAGTGGAAACCTTTGATGCGTCAACTAGACAGAACTTTATGTTGCATGCAGCTTTATTATGGACCATTAATGAATTTCCGGCTTATGCAAACATATCTGGATGGAGTACAAAAGGAAAATTGTCTTGCCCATGTTGCAATAAAGAAACATCATCGGTTAGGCTAGAAAATGGTAAAAAGCAGTGTTATATGGGTCATAGACGCTTTCTTCCTCTTAATCACAGATGGAGAAATGATAAAGAGACATTTGATGGCACTAAGGAGCGAAGACTACCACCCGAAATTTTATCCGGTGAGAATATACTTGATCAAGTGGCTGATTTAGATGGTTTACCACTAACAAAGGATCCAAAGAAGAAGATTAAAATATCGCATGAGAGTAGGGGTGATAATTGGAATAAGAAGAGTATTTTCTTTGATCTTCCCTATTGGAAAACTCTATTATTGCGACATAATTTAGATGTGATGCATATTGAGAAAAATGTATATGACAATATTTTGGGGACAATCTTAAATGTCAAAGGAAAAACCAAAGATACCATAAAAGCTCGATTGGATTTGCAAGCAATGAACATAAGGAAAGAATTGCATCCAATTAAAAATGGGGATAAATATGAGCTACCAACAGCATGTTACACGTTATCGCCTGAAGAGAAGAACACATTTTTCAGATTCCTAAAGAACTTAAAGGTCCCAGATGGATATTCATCAAATATATCTCAGTGTGTCAACATTAAAGATCGCAAAATTTCAGGCCTAAAAAGTCATGATTTCCATGTTCTTCTACAATATTTACTTCCACTTGCTATACGTGGTATGCTTTGCAAATCTGTATGTGAACCTGTTATTGAGTTGTCTTTATTTTTCAACTTGCTTGGAGCAAAATGTTTAAGAATGGATGAGTTAGAACAGATAGCAGCTCAAATTCCTGTAACTATGTGCAAGTTAGAAAAGGTATTCCCTCCTTCATTTTTTGATGTAATGGTGCACTTGCCGATTCATTTAGCTAATGAAGCTATGATTGTTGGACCTATTCAATATTGATGGATGTATCCAATGGAGCGATGGCTATACTTTTTGAAATCTTTAGTTGGTAATAGGGCTTGCCCAGAAGGTTCTATCGCGGAGGGATATTTGGCAACTAAATGTTTGACTCTATGCTTAAGGTATTTGCATACAATGAAAACAAAGTTTAATCGCCTTGAGCGAAATTATGATGGTGGTGTTATTGAATTTGATGGAGGTTTAACAATTTTTTGTCAACCTGGAAAAGAATTAAGAGCTGGAAAATTAGACAAACTTAATCCAGATGAATTAGAGCAAGCACATATTTATATCTTGAAGAACTGTGATGAAATTCAACCATTTCTCGAGTAAGTATTGATTCGACATAATAATTCAGATATACTTTATCCATGATTTAAATTAAAATGACATTTTATTCCTTAATTTTTTGTAGAGAGTTTTCAGAAATTCCAGGTGATACCTCTCAAAAATATTCAGATAGGGAGTTCATTAGTTGGTTAAAAAAAAAGGTTAGTACTAGTTATATACTATTGTTATTTTTTAAGACATAAGTTTTTATATAGTATTTGCTAATTAAATTATATAATTGATTTTGATAGGTTGTAGAGTTGTACAAATGTGATAACAGTAAGAAAATGGAAGATTTGCTCACTTTGTCACGTGGTCCCCTGCCATATGTGAGACGTCTCAAAGGTTATATTACTAATGGATACAGGTTTCATGTGGAAGACTATGACAGGGGTTTGAGAACTCAAAATTGTGGGGTGGTTGTAGTTGGTGAGACAGATGAAGAGAATAAAAACATTGATTATTATGGAGAACTCACTGAGATTCTAGAGTTGCAATTTATTGGAGGAAAAAGAGTGATCTTGTTTAGATGTATGTGGTTTGATGTGTATGACCAAGAAAAGGGAATTAAAATGGATAAATATGGCTTTGTGAATGTTAATCCTCAGCGATTATTGCAAACTAATGAGCCATTTGTATTAGCAAACCAAGCATTACAAGTATATTATGTCGATGATCCTTCAAATAAAGGCTGGCATGTTGTAAGAAAAGTTTTGCCTCGTGATACTTTTGACATTTTTCAAGAAAAGGATGATGATTTGGAGAATTTAGATAATTCTACATAAATGAAAAGGAAAAGAAACTCATGAAGGTTATTAACTACCACCTAAAAGTTTAGATCTATGTTGGTAAGGATCCAGTAAAAAGGGAGAAAAAAGAAGAAAGATTTGAATAATGTTGCGAACTAGTGAAACATTGTACAGGTTTTTTGATGCATTTAAGTGGTCTTACCTGTAAGTCAAACTTTTTATCCTTCTTTAGTTCTAACTAGAAGAAGCTTGTTCTCAACTAGTGTAGAATATTCCTGTCAACACTCTATAATATTTTTTCAGTGTAATTGCGGGCCGGTTTTGTGAAAACATTTACCTTATCTCAAGAATTTTATTGTTAGATCAAAATTCATGAATGGGATTAACAAATTTTATTTTTAACATCCGCCTATAGTTCAACCTTGCTGAAAGTGGACAAGTTGAGAATGTGAGACTTTTTCTGCTCTATTTTAATTTCACAACTTTCCGTGTCAATACTAATGAAAGAAAAAGAAGATAAATGTTTGACCAATTAAATGTTATTACTGGTCTTAATGATTTTTTTAATCTTTCTCATCTAACCATTACTCCATACTTTTATCTTATTTTAGGTTGACATTAATCCATCAAAATTTCAGAAGTCTGAAATGGGAGTAACTTCAAAGAATGTACATCATGCATATATTCAACCTGGTGCTTTAGCAAGGGGAATAGGACATAACTTTGGATCTTTAGGATCTGTAAAAATAAGTATTGGAAAGAGAACTCTGATTGGCGAAAGTAAAAATCACAACTCAACAGCTTTTGAGCAGAATAAGCTTGCACATACTAATAATCTCTTGCCTCCTGGTTTCGCTTCGATGGAAGATGATGCTCCCCTCGCTCAAGACGCTGCAGCGAATCAAGGTCTCTTAAGTTTTAATTTTTTTTTTGTTTTGTTTCTTATTGAACTGGTATTGGTTTTATGTTTCACATTAATCAAAATTTGCAGAAACAGGAGGAGCTTTGAAGAATGTAAATCTTGCATACATTCAACCTGCATCTTTAGCAAGGGGACGGGGGCAAAGCTTTCGATCTTTGGGCTCTACAAAAGTAAATGTTGGCAAGAAAAATCTGTTGGGAGAGATTAAAAATTACAACTTAGGGGCTTCTAAGCAGAATAAACTAGCACATAACAGTAATAATGTTATGCCTCCTGGTTTTGATATGATGGAAGAAGATATTCCCTTTACTCAAGAAACTGAAATGATGCAAGGTCTCAAGTGTTAATTATTCTTTTTTGTTNAAAGGGGACGTGGGCAAAACGATAGATTTGTGGGCTTGGCAAAAGGAAGCGTTGGAAAGAGTAATAATGTTATGCCTCCTGGTTTTTATATGATGGAAGAAGATATTCCCTTTACTCAAGAAGCTGAAATGATGCAAGGTCTCAAGTTTTAATTATTCTTTTTTGTTTGTTATAAGACTGGAAGTTATTTTATGCTTTACTCAAATCAAAATCTGCAGAACTTGGAGCTACTTCGAAGAATTTACGAGACACTTGCAGCCAACCTGGTGCTTTAGCAAGGGGACGCGGGCAAAACATTAGATATGTGGGCTCGGCAAAAGGAATCGTTGGAAAGAGAAATCTTGTTGGGGAAAGTAAAAATCACAACTCAACAGCTTCTGAGCAGAATAAGCTAGCACCTAATAGTAATAATCTTATGCCTCCTAGTTACGATCCGATGGAAGATGATGTTTCTCTCGCTCAAGAAGATGAAATAATGCAAGATATCAAGTTTAATATTTTTTTGTTTGTTATAAGATGGAATTTAATTTATGTTAAATATTAAAATTTGCAGATCTATGTGAATCTGAAAACCCAAAAAAGGTGAGAGGAAAGAATAGGAATAAAGATGTTGCGGGACTCAAACCTGGAGAAAAGTTTAGAGTCAACTTTTACCACAATCGGGTTGTTGGGAAGCATCAAGCCTCGTTTTCGAGACACTTGGGTATACTAGTTCGTGACCGTAATATGTGTTCGTTGCAAGTACATTCATGGAAGGACATCAGAGAAGATAAGATGGAACACATGTGGCGAGCTGTTACGGTAAGCATTTAAAGCACTACAAAGCAATATTTTAATTTAGAATTTCCCTTCTTGATCAGCATAATTTTGTTGGTGGAATTTTTCATCATATTCTTCATAAGTTTTTACCACATTCCAAGAGTTCTAGGAAAGAGAGAAAAACTGATGTGGACTGGAGGTAAAAACTTTCGAGCAAAGCTAGCCAGTGTTTGGTGGCATCTTATGTTCGCTCAACAGAGGCAAGGAAAAGAATCTTTACAGAGATTAGCAGTGTCTTTAGTGATTTAGTTGAGCTTGAAAAGGGTTTTAGGGCACCAGCAACTGATATTCAAGCATTTATTGATCTTCTCAATGATGTACTGACTGCTAGGGCACCTACAGGTTCTTCCATCTTAGCAGAAGCTTCAGCTACTTTCATAGATGTCAGTTTGGTTCAATCTCTAAATCGAGCCCTTCATGTCCTGGACCTGGACCTACTGATTCTTCCAAGGTTGTTACTGGCGTTGTAAAAGTTCTGGAGTTGGTAACAAATGAGCATGTGCATGCGGCTGAATCCAATGCATGAGAAGCTAGATCCTTGCTCTCTCTGTTGTGCATTTCCACTTTGATGTTTTCCCTTGTATTTGACTGATAAATACATGATCTGCATTCAATTATCTGTGTATTTTCAAGCTTCCAAGCTGCTGCCTTTTCTGGAACTGCCCCGGACGACCCTGATAACCACCCTGGTAACTCTGAAGCGGTTGTGCACTGATAGGTGCTGGTGGTGCACTAATAGGAGCTGGCGGTGCACGGTGAGATACCTAAAGTGCTGATTGAAAAGGACGGGGTGACTGACCTCTGCCGAAAGAATCCCTGCCTCCAGATGAGGCTCCACTGAATCTACCAAAGTGACGTGGCCTCTTGTCAGCCCCCTGACCACCACTCTGTGATAAAATCATCTCAATCCTCCTGGCCACATCTGCCGCATCCTGGAAAGAAATATCAGTACCTGACTCCCTAGCCATCTGAAGTCTGATAGGCTGGGCCAAACCCTCAATAAATCTCCGAACCCTCTCCCGATCAGTGGGAAGTATCATCAATGCATGTCTGGCTAGAGTGATGAACCTGGTCTCGTACTGAGTGACTGTCATAGAACCCTGTTGGAGACGCTCAAACTTCCTCCGAAGATCCTCTCGCTGAGTAATGGAAAGGAACTTCCCCAAGAATACCTCTGAGAACTGAGTCCAAGTCAATGGTGCAGACCTAGCTGGTCTGGTCAAGCAATAATCCCTCCATCAAGTCTTGGCTGCGCCAGATAACCGAAAGGTAGCAAAGTCGATTCCATTGGACTCTACTATGCCCATATTCCGAAGAACCTCATGGCAGCTGTCCAAATAATCCTGGGGATCCTCTTATGGTGCACTCGTAAATGTAGTAGTGAATAACTTGGTGAACCTATCCAACCTCCATAGGGCATCTGCGGACATAACTGCTCCCTCAACTACCGGTGCCACAATACCCAGCTGAGCTACTCCGGCTGTCCAAGGTGCTGGAGTCTGAAACTGAGTGGCAACCTACTCTGGGGTATGAATAACAGGAGTCTGGGTACCTCCCCCAGCCAAAGAGACGGCTGGTGCAGTAGGAAGAAGACCTGCCTGAGCCACACTCTCCATAAGTCCCACCAAGCGGACTAGAGCGTCCTGAAGCACTGGGGTGGCAATGAACCCCTCTGGGACCTGAGCTGGTCCAACTGGGACTGTCTGAGCAGGAACCTCACCGACATAGTCTACTTGTGGGTCCTCTACTAGAGCCGCTGCTCTAGCTCTGCCTCGGTCCCTAGCACGGCCTCGGCCTCGGCCCTTAGCACGGCCTCAGCCTCGGCCCCTCGTAGGAGCTGCAATAGGAGGACCAGGTTGTTGATCGATCGATGAGGAAGCACGCATTCTCGCCATCTGCGAGAGATTAATTAGAGACTCAATTAGTAGCTAGAATCCAATTGGCACGACAGCGAATGAAGAAATGTGGAGTTATCCTAACTTTTCAGCCTTTGGGGGATAAATACAGACGTCTCCGTACCGATTCCTCAGACTCTACCAAGTTTGTCCGTTAGTTGTGAGACCTAAGCAACCTAGTGCTCTGATACCAACTTGTCACGACCCGAAAATCCACTTACAGGCCGTGACTGCGTCTAAAGTTGAACCCGCTAGACACACCAACATGTACATTTAAACTAACATGATAACACCGAATTAACAGAATTAACCAAAAATAGTTTACAAATTTTAACAGCGGAAATAGATAAAATTTCAAGGCTAAGTGGAATAACAAGTACGATACGTCGCATAAGTCCCAAAACCGGGAGTCACAAACTCACGAACTATCTATAGGAGTGCTAAATACAAAGTCTGAAATAAGAATACATAACTGTCTCTGAGTACTAGGGGAAAGACGAGATAGAATAAAGAACTAATGATAGGAGAGACGCCAACGCCCACGAACTCCAGCGGGTATACCTTGAAGTCTCAGAGGTGGACTGAAGGATACTCCGTCAACGATGTCCATTGAGTCCGATCGCAGGATCTGCACAACAATAAGAAGTTTAGTGTAGCATCAGTACAACCGACCCCATGTACTGAGTAAGTGCCGAGCCTAACCTCAGCCGAAGTAGTGACGAGGCTAGACTTGACAACGATAATCTACCTGTACAGTTCTACAACATATAACATAGAAAAGAGAAGGAATAAACAGATAAGCATGGGATACGGGAGCAGTTAATGGGGTAGCAAGTGAGATGAATCAGTCAAATAAGCATATAGGAGCAACAATAAAGGCAAGTTAACAAAAATGTTAATGAAACGGTATAAATGCCAGAAAGGTAAATAATGGCACGACATCACCCTTCGTGCTTTTACTCTCTTCCTAACAATGCAATGTACGATGTAAAATGATGTAAGTCATGGCACGGCATCACCCTTCGTGCTTTTACTCTCTTTCTCGCGATGTAATGTATAATGTATGACACCGTAAATCATGGCACGACATTACCCTTCGTGCTTTCACTTTCTTTCTCACTATGCGATGTATGATGTATCAATGTAATCCATGGCACGGCATCACCCTTCATGCTTTACACTCTTCCTCACCAGAGCAATGACAATATCAATGGCAAGGGAATGCAGCATAGCGAGAGTACAATTCATAGTCACCCAACAAGGGGAAAATATCAGTCAATATCATAATATTGCCCGGCAAGGGTCTCAGCTATAACCAAATTTTTCACGTATATCCTTTACAGTGGGGTTCTCAATAGAACCATTACATCACAAGTTATTCAACAAGAATATTCAACAATAATCAACTTCCAAGTAGAGACAATTTCATAATACGCTGAATATGGAAGTAATAACAAGAATTTCACCAATATAGACTCACGGGCATGCTTGACACACAATGCATAGGTACTCGCCACCTCACCTATGCATTGAAAATGGTAACACATAGCACATAGCACACAATACCTATTCCCTCACCCAAGTTAGGCAAGACACTTACCTCGGGTCCAAGAATAACAATTCAAGCTTCTAATACCGCCTTTCCTTTTGAATTCAACTCCGAAACGATAATATCTAGACATAATTAACTTTTTCACATCAATAATGACTCATTAATACAATCCCATAGCCTAAATATACAATTCCTAGCATTCTTCCAAAAACACCAAAATTCGACCCCGGGCCCGCTTGGTCCAAACACGAGGCTCAGACCAAAACCCGATTACCCATACCCCCACGAGTTCAAATATATAATTATTTTTGAAATACGACCCCAAATTGAGGTTGAATTACCCAAAATCCCATAAGCCCTAACTCTACCCAAACACCCCTAATTTCTACCCTTTAAACCGTAGGATTTTTGATGATAATTGATGAAAAACCTTAGAAAGTGTAAGGAAAATCAGTTAGTGAGCACTTACCTACGATTTCGGAAGAAAGTCTCTTGGAAAAATCGCCCTAGGTCTTCTATTTTTGAAGCAAAGTGAGAGAAAGGACGTCTGAAATTATTTTTTTTAAAAATCACTGTTCGATTCTTGCACGTGCGGTCCTAGGTCGCACCTGCGGAATATGGTTCGCACCTGCGGAATATGGTTCGCTCCTGCGGAGATTTGACTGCGCTTGCGAGAGGGACCGCACCTGCGGTCTCGCACCTGCGGCCCTAGGCTCGCAGATGCGGGCACACCAGAAATGGGTGCACCAGCAGTATTTTCCTAAGCTAAAACACCCCGAACACCTACCCAAGACACCCCGAGCCCTCGGGGCTCAAAAGAAAATATACACACACCCTCACAACCATCCTACGGACTAATTCGAGTACTAAAACCACATAAATAACATCGAAATAAATGAATTAAATCTCAAACTCATAGAATTTTCTTAAAACTTCATAAGGTTCAATTATTCCGATTTTGATCCGAAACACGTCAATTCAAATCTGTTTTACACCAAATTTCACAGATAACTCATATAACATATATTAAACCTGTTCCGAGCTACAGAACCATAATACGGGCCCGGTAACACTATTTTCACATAAAAATTTATTTTCAAAAACCTTGATTATTTTCAGAAAACTATTTTCTTTAAAAATTCATTTCTCGGGCTTGGGACCTCGGAATTTGATTCTGGGCATACGCCCAAGTCCCATATTTTCCTACGGACCCTCCGGGGCCGTCAAATCACGTGTCCGGGTCCGTTTACTAAAAATGTTGACCAAAGTCAACTTTAATCATTTAATTATTAGAAGTTTTATTTTTTATCAAGTTTTCACATAGAAGCTTCCCGGCTACCTGTCCGGGTTGCGCACGTATATCGAGGTGAGATTAACGGAGGCTTTTGGGGCCTGGAAACATAGATTTAGCTAAATTTATATAGGATGAACTTTTGGGTCATCACATTCTCCACCTCTAAAACAAACGTTCGTCCTCGAACGGACCTAGAAAAGTACCTGAGTCTGAGAAAAGATGGGGATAACGGCTCCGCATATCAGACTTGGACTCCAAGTAGGTGCCTCAGCAGGCTTACCTCTCCACTGAACACGAACCAAAGGATAACTCTTCGATCTTAACTGACGAACCTGCCTAGCTAATATGGCTACTGGATCCTCCTCATAAGACAAATCCTGGTCCAACTGGACACCGCTGAAGTCAAGAACATGGGATGGATCTGCAATATACCTCCGGGGTATAGATACATGAAACACTGGATGTACGGCTGATAAATGCGGTGGCAAGACAAGTCTGTAGGCCACCTCTCCTACCTTATCCAAAATCTCAAATGGACCAATGTACCTAGGGCTCAACTTGCCCTTCTTCCCGAACCTCATCACGCCCTTCGTAGGAGACACTCGCAGAAATACCCGGTCTCCTATCATGAATGCCAAATCTCGAACTCTGCGATCCGCATAACTCTTTTTCCTGGGCTGAGCTGTGCGAAGTCTATCCTGAATAATCTTCACCTTGTCCAAGGCACCCTGGACTAACTCAGAACCCAACAATCTAGCCTCTCCCGGCTCAAACCATCCAACTAGAGACCGAATACATAAAGAGTAGTGACGACAGGTAGAATACATACTCACTAAGGTCCGGTACATAATGAAACAAAACACATGCTGAGCAATGA
>ML299073.1:1963-12693 GCA_005239495.1 Nicotiana undulata
CCCCCCCCCCCCCCCCTCCTTCCTTACTGTGCTCCACTTTACAAGAGGGAGCTTCTTTTTATGCATTCCCCGTCCATGAAAAACTCCCTACTGATTCTATCAGTTTGCTCCTCCACTCTAGTAGGAATTGGGAGTGAAGACATCAAGTATGTCGGGATCCCTTCTAGCACACTGTTCACCAAAGTCAGTTTTCCTAGGAAAATATTGTTGTTTCAGGGTGCTAGCTTTCCCGCTTATTTCTTTGTGACTCCTTGCCGTACACCGTTGTCTTTTCGTTTTGCACCCAATAGTAGCCCCAAGTAAGTAGTTAGAAACTTATTAATTCTACAACCCATTAAATCTGCCAGAGATCCAATTTCATTATCAGCATTAATAAAAAAGATTGAACTTTTGGGCATATTGATCTTCAGACCTTCGACAACTTCAAAAGCCAGCAACACAACTCTTGAATGCAATATTTGTTCCTTATCAGCTCTGCACAACAATAGGGTGTCATCTGCATACAAAGTATGTGATATATTCAGTGTCCTACTTATCCATCCCTTTTTAGTACATTATTAAGCATAATGTTTAAGATTTATGTAAATGCTTCAAATGCATTAGTGCCTTTTCAACTTACTCCTTCCTTTCAGCTTCCTTCAAATGCATGTGTAACCTAGGACTCTAAATTCTTAAGTAGGAGAAACAAAGAAAGATGGAAGGGTGGAGTAAGTCGAAAAGGCACCTGGTGCATATGAAGCATTCACACGAACTTAGGCGTTTAACGCCAAATCAACTTGGTGCTGACATCCCATCGAAGAATAGTCGTTTTATATAAATATAGATGCCTAAGTGTTAGTTAGAGCAAGTAATATAAAGTTAAAAGTCAAGATAGTTCTACGGAAAATGACTTCCGCTCACAAGTGAAGTCATTTTCTCCATTTTGATGGAAACTCTTTTCCTTATGGTAACCAAACACCAGAAAATAACTTTGTCATAGAAAGTATTTTCACGAAAAAAGATATTCGTGATACCAAACACACCCAAAGGTATTCATGTAAAAGGTAGTCCCTTTACTATTAGCGAGCATCTAAAAGGTGGTGATACCCTATTCATAATATAGCTTTAATGACCTTTCATATATGCCGATTAATAATACTCCGGAGTTTTATTTTGGTGATTTTGTTAATCTTTTATTTGTCAATTTTGATTTTGATCCGACCTCCCACAATCTGTCGTCTTGAATTAATTTCAGTATTCTTGATCAATAAAGGGAAAAAGAAAAAGAAGAATTGATTTCTGTATAAAGTAGCTTCTATTCATTGATAAGAAAAAGAAAAAAAAACTTGGACTAGTTTAATTTTGAAAAATCAAATTCTATTTGTTCTTTGATATGCTTTTTCATAAAGTATGCTAGCAGATGTGAGTCACCATTTTTTGGTTGTGGTTATGCTTTTTTTTTTCCTTCCCATTTTTTGGTGCTAACCGTTCTGTTTGAATTCATAGGTATGACCGATATTGCTTTACCATGGGATAAGTTGTCTTTAGATTTGATAAAACAAGACGAGGGGCAATCAAGTCCTGAAAGGAAGTAAGTTTAGTATATGATCTTTGACTAACTCAACAATAATTTTTAGTTTCTGATTTAATATTTAGTAGATTATCACATCAATCTTCAATGTTGGCTGACTTGTTTTATAGTGCCTATTTACTTCTCTCTCTTCCATATCAGCTGCCAATTGTCTTGTTTATGATAGAGTGACATCGTTTACTTCTCTCTCTTCCATATCAGCTGTCAATCACCTTGAAATGGACAGGCTTTAGAATGGATGTAAAAATTGAGTAGTTTCCTAGTCCATTTTCCGATGTGGCAGCTCTCACAACTGCAGTAGTGTTGAAAAACTTTAGTGGTGACTTAATGCATAAAAGCAAAAAAAGCAAGGTGTGAATATACCTACTTGCCAGCATACCTGGATTTGTTGTACTTTATTTTGCTAGTTCTTCTTCACCCTACTTGCTCTTATTCAGCATATTCCAGAGGAACATGCTAACCCGAGGCGGATGCATCCTTCGTGTTGCGCCCAGTATTTTCGACACATAGTTCAAATTTTATATGTGAAGTATCACTAAAATTCCATCAAGTTTTATATCTGAATCCATAACATCAATAGTACAACGAGCTCAGTGCTAAAACTCTGTAAAACTAAATTTTGGACCCGCCTTATTGCTAACTCTCTCTCTTGCTTCTAGGAAAAGGACATATGTAGTTCTTGTATCCACAGGAAGTTTCAATCCTCCTACTTACATGCACTTGCGCTGTTTTGGTATGTACTATCCAACCTCTACATTGTTTCTCTTGCTGACTTTTTTCTTTTTTTCCTTTTCCCTTTGTTTTCCCCTGCACGAGCGGGTTGGTGGGGGGTGGGAGGGTGGGGGGTGGTTTGGGACTGAAGGGGACACTTGTGGTTGCTTACAAAGAAGAATAATCGTTCTATGTTTTTTCTATTCAGATGAATGTGAAAAAACCATGTAAGCAGTCATAAGTCCTCAAGCACATAAGCTGCTCAAAATGATTATGATGTTAGACTATGAAGTTCATTTAATCTATTTACTGGGTTATGCTGAACTTTTGGCAATATTGATTCAGAGTTGGCAAGAGATGCATTGACTTCAGAAGGGTTCTGCGTAATTGGAGGTTATATGTCACCAGTAAATGATGCATATAAGAAGAAGGTATGTAGCATTTCTCCAGGCAGTGAAACTGCTTTAAAATGTGTAACTGGAAACAAGATAATAAAAAGGAATAATACTCCCTCCGTTTCAATTTATGTGAACCTATTTCCTTTTTAGTCCGTGCAAAAAAGAATGACCCCTTTCCTTTTTTGAAAACAATTTACCATTGATTTATAGCCACACAAAATATATGTGCCTCATTTTACACCACAAGTTCAAAAGTCTTCTCTCTTTTCTTAAACTCCGTACCCAGTCAAATGGATTCACATAAATTGAAACAGAGGGAGTAGTAGCTTTGCTATATTTTAACTTGCTTCTGATCATCACACTGTTGCATTATGAACTAGTGTATATTATTTGTGGTCTGCGGCCTGACACAATGTTATACTAACACTCGTAGTTATTAGTCATGAGGTGTAGTTTCTTGCTCTGATTAAATTTTTTGCTGGTCTACTATATATAAAAGATTGAACACACTCTGCTTCTGGTGTTAATGTTACTAATGCACGAAAAAGAGGTATTGCTAATGCATTGCCTCCTTATCTTTCCAGGGTCTTATATCTGCTGAGCATCGTGTTGCAATGTGCCAGTTAGCTTGTAAAAGCTCAGAATTCGTTATGACGGATCCCTGGGAGGTCTCTCTCTCACTCTCTCTCTCCTCCTCCTCCTCGACAAGAAACCCAAAAACCTCCCTTTTTGATACGAGTAATATTAGGATCCTAGATTGGTATAGTTGCTGCTGACACCTAGTTATTTGTTGTATTTTACACGACTGCCTCAGTCTGATACAAACTAAATTACCTTCATCCTATCAATTAATTTTGCTTAAAATAATTGTACAGGCAAGCCAGGATAGCTATCAACGAACATTGACAGTTCTCTCCAGAATAAAGTCCGCTCTCTGCACTCGAAGTTTGGCATCCAGTGGTAAGGTCCATAATTGACATCAATCAGTGTGTGTTGGCAGAGTTTTCATAGGAATTTAGCCTGATGGTCAATTGGTTACAGGAGAAACTTCCCAGTCCTGGTGAAACTAGCTTTTTGTTTTTATAAATAAAAAATCCTTTTCTTTACAACGACTTTGTACATACTTTTGAGACTGTGTACGTGTGTATTACAACAACAACAACTACAACTAAGCTTCAGTCCCAAACAAAGTTGAGGTCCACGAAGTTAATTCAAAGTTCTAAGTTGTCCAAAGAGAGAGGTCTGACGTCTCTCTAAAAAAGTTACTTTTCAACCTCTTACTTTTCTGACATGGCATCTTCTTTTCCGGTGCCGGATTAGTCGTATTTTAACATGGGGGAAAAGGTTATCTTTAAAGCAGGAATTAAATCTTTTGAACTCACGGATATTAGCCGTGGTCATTATAGGTGGTTTCTTCTTACTGAGAGGAGTGCTCGTTTTATCAGCAAAATTAAGATCGACGAGAATAATCTACGATGGATATGCGACAACTTACGACAGGCTTCCAGAGGTACGAAATGGGGACGAAAACAACAGAACTTATTACATAGGGTCTATCAGAAATTTATGGCGTTACATTCGAATCGAGAAATGGGTTGGCGATAGAAAATCAGCAGTCATAATCCCGGAGGCGGATACAACTTGGGCTGGTGCGATGCTGCTGATGAAATTACCAGATTTCTGGGGAGCTCTAACCCAGACCTTCAAAGATTCACATCACCCGAGAAATCGTACATCCAAGTTGCAAATTTACAGAAATGGCCGGCGATGGAAACCCATAACAAACCGGAAGAAACAAATTTGCAGTTCCTCTCTTGCTGCCTTGTTGGTTCCTTCAACGATTCCTTTTGTCATAACCCATCTATGGAGGTCTTGCAAAAATGGTTCACCAGTCGGTGGTCAGGGCTGAGAGTTTCTTCTCTTGCTCACAATCTTTTTCTTTTTGAACTTCCGTCTTCAAAGGAGGTGGGGAGGGTCAAGTTTGGTGACTGGTTCTCGAATGGCATGCGACTTTCTGTAGATTGGTGGTTGTCGGTCTTGGATATCAAAATTTCTGCACAAATATCGGGTCACAGATGGATTAGGGCTTTTGGTATCCCATTGCATAAGTGGTCTGAGAAAACACTAAGATTCATTGGCGATGAATATGGTGGTTATATAGACTCCGATGAAGATATGAAGAAAATGAGTAATCTCCTCTGGGCTTGCATCTGCATCAAGGATTCAGGTTCGGAACCTCCTTGCAAGATCGATTTGGATGTTGGTGATTTGGTCTTTGAAATCTCAATTATTTCAGACGGGCATGTCAGGATAGCCGGCGACGGAAATGGCAGAAGGTCACACCTGAGAGACCAAAGGTCGAAAGAGTTAAACGCTTTGAAATCCGCGCCAGTTGATTTATAATTTGAATCTAATCTAGGGCTGGCCCATCTATCAACCTGGTCCATACTAGAGTCAACAACCAGGTCAATCTTCCTTTACTAATGGGCCACCACTATTACTCAATGGAGAAGAAAGGAAAGAGGCCCAATCTTTTATTAAAAAGAAGAAGCTAATGGAATGGAGAGTCACCGGGCCGGCCTAACCTCACAGTTCTCAAAAGCCCCTGCTTTGCCTTTACAAAAGGGAGTTACAAATCAGATGGTACCCGATATTAGGTGCAGCTCTGAATACTCTGACCAAGGAGAAGAAGATGCAGACAATGAAGCTGAGCCCATGCAATCTCTTTGTCTCACCAAATCTTTTCCTTCGTATCACTTTCTCCATGGTCAGATTTAACGACTCAGATGTGTCTTCTCTTTCGGGTAGCGAGCTCTTGCCCTTACCATGGCATGAGGGGAACTCTCAAGGGCAGCATTTAATCAACTCACCTCAGGTTATTGAGACTTCTCATTGGATCAAGGTTGCTATGAACAAATCATGCAAGGCTCGTAGTCCATTATACAAGCTTCGAGCATGAAATTGATTGTTAGAATGGAGCATAAGAGGCAAGCCTAGAAGCTACTACAAAGGGAGGAGAAAATGGGAGAAGAAATCCAAGAAGAAGGGGGGAAAAGTTGCCAAGAAGCGGGTGCACCTTTACATATGAAAAGGGAGAAGGGTCAGTTAGGGGCAGGTACCATAAGGCTTTCTCAGAATGAAAGCGAAATTAATTAGTTGGAACATCCGTGGGCTCAATGATACGAGCAAGAGAAGTACTATAAACTCTCTTATTAAAAAATGGAAACCTGATTTATTGTGTTTACAGGAAATAAAAGCTGGAAGTTGCTCTATAGCTGTAGTTAGAGATCCTTGGGGTTCGAGATGGGTAGGATGGGCAGAATTGAAGGCTAGTGGCAGAAGTGGAGGATCATCATATGGGACAAAAGACAATGAACTTGCATTGAATCGCAGCAAGGGAAATACTCTAATTCTACAATGTTGGAAGGGTACAAGTTGACTTTAGATTTTGCTTTACAAGGGTATATGACCCTCACACAAATTGGGAGAGGATTGAATTCTGGGAAGAACTGGCCGCAGTTAGAGGATTATGGAATGACAACTGGGTAATAGGTGGAGATTTTAATGTATGCCGCTTTGAGAATGAAAGACTCAATTGCATCAGGAGATCAAGGGCTATGAAGGTTTTCTCTGATTTCATTCAAGACATGGGTCTGGTGGACCTTCCTTTTCAAGGAGCTTTTTACACATGGGCCAGGGGTGCAAACTCATTGCAGGCCTCTAGAACTGATTGGTTCCTAATCTCTACTGAGTGGAATGATTCTTTTGGCTTGGTCATCAGAGAGCTCTCCCCAAAGTAGTATCAGACCTATGGTCTGGAATGTGGTGATTGGACTGCTGAGTCCTGTGGCTTCAACATGAGGGGTTTGGTGATTTGATCAAGCAATGGGTGGCAGGGATTTGTGGTGAATGGCTCTCCAAATTTTATTCTATCTTCTGTACCTAATCTGGAGGTGTTGGCTGAGATCATGTGTTGCTATACAGGTTCATTCTCAACCACTTACCTAGGCTTTTCATTGGGGGCTGGACATAGATCAACTAAGGTATGGAGTGGGGTTATTGAAAAATTTGTAAAAAGGTTGGCTTCCTGGCAGCAACCGTATCTCTCCTTTGGTGGTAGACTAACTATTATGAGTACACACTGGATAGCTTACCAATCTACATGATGTCTCTATTTCCTCTACCAATTAAAGTTCGAAAGTAGCTTGATAAACTCAGATGCTCATTCATATGGGAAGGTAATTCCAAAGATCACAAATTCCATCTTGTGAAATGGGATAAGGTAATACTTCCCAAATCAATTGGAGGTCTAGTAGTTAAGGATCTGTCACTACACGGTAAGAGCATGTTGATGAAATGGCTTTGGAGGTATAATCAAGAAGGAATGAGTCTATGGAAGGAAGTAGTACAAGCTAAGTATGGCAGTGAGAGTCATTGATGCTCCAATATGGTTAATACACCTTATGGTTTGTGGTCTATGGAAGGCTAACTAGAAGCTGTGGAATACCTTCTCTCTTAATACAACTCTCTGGTGGGCAGTGGGGAACACATTTTATTTTGGAAGGATCTTTGGATTGGTCAAAGCACTCTGTAGGATGCTTACCCAAGACTATTCTCAGTTGCATCTAACTCAAACTCTATAGTAGCTCAAAACTGGGAGGTGAACACTTGGAGCCCAAGATTAAGGAGAAACCTGAATGATTGGGAGATAGAGGACTTGCTAGATCTACTTGGCAGCCTTCAGATCATCAACAACCAAGGCAGAGATAGACTCAAATGGGGCAACAGTAGGGGTGATTCCTATTCAGTCAAAGCATGCTACTACAACATGAGCACTAACAAAGCATTGATTGATCATTGGCCATAGAAAGTTATTTGGAAGTCTAAAATTCCTCCTAAGGTTTGTGGTTTCTGTTTGATAACACTATGGGTGCTTGTTTAACTTAGGATAACCTTATCAGAAGGGGTTTCCAACTTGCCAACAGATGCCATATGTGCCCTAGCAATCATGAAACAATCAATCACCTGTTCCTTGTTCCTCCACTGTACAGTTGCAGCAGACATGTGGTCTATGTTTACATCACTTTTGGTCTACCTTGGACTATGCCGCGCAATGTCAGGGATGCCTTTGTGAGCTGGAGCTCCTGGAAAGTTGAGAAGTCCATCAAGAGAATTTGGTCTGGTTCCTACTGCTATTTTGTGGTGCATATGGACAAAAAAGAATCAAGATGCTTTGATGGCATTTCAACTGTTAGACACAAACTCAAGGCTAGATATTTGGTTTTACTTTTTTGCTGGGTGAATCATAACCTTTTCTTGGACTTTATCAGCTCTATAGTATTGTAATAGGTTTTTGTCTTTCCTTGGAGCTGATATCTCCTTTTTTTTTGTAATCATTGCATCTTCTGGATGCCTTTTAATTAATACACAACTTCGTCAAAAAAGAAAAAAGTTGGGGTCCACGATATGAATCCTCACTTAATTACTAAAGAATATTTATCTACTCCCTTCCCAACCTCCAACCCGACCCCAATAAAAGGAAAAGAAGAGAAAATATTACTTCACTCCTCTACTCAGAAAATTTTGGTTTATGAGGGCCATTTGTGTAAACTTACAGAAAGTGGTAGAACTCATTGTTGACACCTCCATCTTATCCAGCATACAACATGTTGGTAAATTTCCTATATGTGGTGTCAAATCATCAAACTCTAGCATTTGTTTTGCAATTTCTTAGCACTCTGCCTTTACTTAGAAGAGGTTGCTTCAGTTGCATCTCATATTTGCAGATATTCCTTGTCCACCAACTGGTGGGCTTTCATCTTCGTGTTGCTCGCAATTCGCCTTGGATGATTTTGGTAGTTGGTTCAAGGGATGGAGTAAAGACTATTGTAGTAGTAAGTTAGCTGGCAATAGTGCTCCGGACATAGGGATGGCGACATGGTGATTATATTTATTTTGTTTTTTACCAGGTTATAGTTGACGAGAAGTCAGACAATACTATTTTCCCAACCAAACAATATTAAAAAAATGAAGAATGAAATTGAATCAAACTGGAACAAAAAGAATGCGCTTTAGGTATTGAAGCCTTACTTTATCTTTGTCTGAGCATTTGTGGAGGTAGCTTTGCTGTGAAAATGTGTGTACTTTCTATGCTTCAAATCAAATGTCATATTCTCCATTCGGTTCTGCCAATTTGATGTTCACTTAGAATTTATATTTTATCACTTATTGTATATAATGCCAAGTCCTAGTTACTCCTAGCAACCATAGTCCATCACCTAACTTTTTGTCCCACATTCCCACTTATCATAAATCAATGGACATGCTAGTTACTACCTAATAAACTATTACTTAGTCTCTGTGCAACCATAAGAAACCATGCAAAAATGAAAATGCCATTCTATCTGTAAGGCAGGGAATAGTTGGCCAGTTCACATTGTAAACTTGTATTATCTATCCAAGTGAAATCTTCATTTAATTCTATTGTAGCTTACGAACTTCCATGCAAGTCTTAATAGTGGTTTTGTTTCTTGCAGAAGACCTCATGGTCATGCTTGTATGTGGTTCTGATCTGCTAGAATCTTTCAGCACACCTGGAGTTTGGATACCTGAGCAGGTAAGTTCATTTAAAGGGATTTATCAGAAGCGAAATACTTCCTCCTTCATGTTGGATTGAAGTTATGCTCTTTTAAGTGTTGTGTAGAAGAAATAGGATATGCTTATTTGTTGATTTTATAGGTCAGGACCATATGTAGAGAATTTGGCTTGGTTTGTGTCCGGAGAGGTGGTCAGGATGTTGAAAAGATCATTGCCGGTGATGATATTTTGAATGAATATAAGGTAACTTCATTAAGAAATCAAAACCGTTGTCCCTTGTTCTTTTTAGCTCATTAACTGAGATGATTGGCTGTTGTATGGGGGTTGCCACTGGTAGTAGACATTATTGAGATGTTATAATGCCATAATTCAGAGACAGCTTCATAAGATATGGTCGAGGAGGCATGTAATATTGTATTCTGTAACATTTAATTTTGCAGAAAAATATCAAAGTTGTGGATGAAGTAGTGCCTAACGGAATCAGTTCAACGGGATTAAGGTAAAAATACTCAATATGGCTAGCTAGGAGGATATGAATTGAATCATGATAAATTGTTGGACAAACTTTCTTTTGATTCTCATGTCAGGGACTGCATCTCGAAAGGGTTATCAGTGAAGTACTTGACAGCCGATGAAGTAATTGATTATATGAAACAACATAACCTTTATAGAGGGAACTGTTCTAACAACTGAATCAGAAGCTCCTCCACTCAGGAGCTTGTTTTCTTAAATAATTGTCGATACCTGTCCAAGAGTCGCTCATTTCTTTCAGCTGTGATCTTAGCAGCGAGGCTCTGTCCCTTCCTGCAAGAGTAGAAAGATCTATTCTTTGTCCTTCCTTCAAGGACGAGATGAGGATGAACACTTGCTCATTCTTGTTGTCCTCTATCTATGTTCATTTCTGACAGTTGAGGGAGATCTTGGCTTCATTTGAATATAACTTATAAGCAACACAAAAACCTCAAGATGTCTTTAAAAGTGCTATAATGTATTTTTTTTCATGGATTACTTATTAAAAAAACATTATATGAAGCAGACAATTGTTATTGAATTTATTTCTGAATATTCTCTGCTTTCCCCCACCCTTTTCCTTTTAAACCATAATTCACTACTCATTTGTATGTTTTCTTCCCCAAATGACATTCTTTTCACATAATTGTTTCCTTAATTCTCTTATGAGACATTTTTGTTCCTATACCATATAAGAAACTATATTACTAAATATGTTCATGATTTGAAAATTATCCGCTCTGTTAATAGTTTTTTTACAAAACAGATACAATGCATTAAATACAGAATCTTAGTAGATATAATCTTCCTATTTAGACGCTAAAATTAAGAAAGTAAATATTCTTTCAGATATTTCATTAAATAAGGAATCATTGTAGTATTAAAATTCCTTATTTAGGTGCGCTAATATTGGGGAATTAAAGATTCTTTCAGAAATTTTCAAA
>ML299075.1:3571-27929 GCA_005239495.1 Nicotiana undulata
AGCATTGAGGCTGGTTCGTCTGTTCGTCCGTCAGCTGATAGGTACTGATCGCGGCGTCGCTCCATACGGTGAGCTGTCTTCTTGGCATTTTCCTGACAGCACCTCTAGAGCTTTCTAGTTTCATTTGGCTCAGTCTTTTGTTTCAGACTGCGGCTTGTATATTTTGTATATGTATTTCTGCTGTTGTATCTATGTAGCCGCCCGTTGACACTGTGACACTAGTCCTAGCACACACTGGTTGTAGTTATGTTGTAGTTATCGGGGTTGTATATATATTGGGCCTAGCTGTGGCTCAGCTCGTTTCTACGACCTTACCCCATATTGTTATTATATTCCGCATGTTTATTATCATAGTTGTACGTTGGCTTGCCTAACCTCGCCGTTAGGCGCCATCACGACCTGAACCGGTTTTGGGTCGTGACACCCGGGAAGCTTCGGAGGGTCAGAGCGGGGCAGATCTAGCAGCTGCATTATCAAAGCCTAGGAGACTCATCAACGAGCCCACTAGCTCGGAGTCATATGAAGATCTCTCTAGCCATTCAACCACACCTCCTGAGGGCACTGCTGCACCAACTCAGTCATCAGCCCCTCCTTCCATCAACCTCGAGAGTTCAGACGAGGGACCTGATGATGGGAGGGGTGGAGACACTCTAGCACAGGCTGCCGGTTTGCTAAGGACCAGAGATCCACAACATGGGAGGACCAGTTTGTTTCTGAACCAGCTTACCATCAGTTCATAGAAATGTGGCCTCGGAGATCTCTCATCCCGAAACGGACCTTCATCATCAAGGACCTCCTACCCCTCAATCCCAATGGGAAAAAGCAGTTCTTAGAAAGGGAGGGGTGGGACCTTTTCAATACCTGGGTGGTTGATGCAAATGAGTATGTGGTGAAGGATTTCTACACCAATGTAGCATTCACCAAAAAGGACACATACCTCACCAAAGTTCGCAACAAGAAAATCTTGTACAATGGAAGTGCTTTCAATGAATATGCGGGTTTTGGGAAGGTTGATCAGACTCGGTATTTTGAGAAGGTCAATCATAAAGATTTGGCTCGCCCGTGGTTGGCTTCAGTCATTGCTGCTCCAGGGACTACTCCCGACTGGTTGGTTGGAGGCACCATCATCAATAGGAATACTCTGAGTTTTGAGGCCCAGGGATGGGCCACATTTGTGTGCAGCAGGATAGACCCCATACTTCATGATAGTGATATGCCTCTTTCCAGGGCGGTGATAGTTGGGGCTATTATGGACAGTATCCAGATCAATGTCGGGAACATCATGTGCAGAGTGATAGAGCGGGTCGTGAAGAGGAATGATGTCTCTTATCCTTTCCCCCATTTCCTGACCATGTACTTCCGAGACAACGAGATCGAGGGGAGGGATTTTGATACAGTTTTAAAGCCCGGGACAGCTTTCTCTTGGTATCATTTGAAGGGGCCAAAAAACCCCAAACAAAGAGGGAAATCCTCCACCTCTGCAGCACCTGGTACTTCCACAGCCACAGAGCCTTCCACTGCTGCTGAAGGCTCCGTTCCTTCTGAGGGCCCCACTATTGCTGCTGTCCCTGATCCTCCATCAGACCCTGATGTACCCATACCAGTCTCAGTGCCATCATCATCCACCTATCCTCAGACAGCCCTGAAGGTGTCCCAGACTCTAGTTGGTATCACCAACTGGCTGCAGGTAGCTTCATCTGGACTTTCTGATCTTTCATCTACAGTTGCAACTTAGTCAGCTCCGGTGACCATTGCATTGCCCCCGACTCTAGAGGACACATTGAGGAGCGTGGTGGAAAACTAGAAGAAAATCTTGGAGACAATGGATAAGAAACAAGCGGAGATCAATTATTTGGGGAAGTATGTGAAGAATATGAAAAAGGCTCAGGATGAGTCAAAGAAGGTGTAGAAGAAGATGCTGAAGACTCAGGAAGCTTTGGTGAAGGAGATGGTTAGGGTTGCTGCTGCGGGGGACATCCCCTATGATCTTTTTCTAGGAGAGTCTGGACCTACTGACCCGGCTGTGGATGAGGCAGACCTTCCACCGGCTCTAGTTCGTAGAGGTGCCATTCCCCAGACGGAGGACATGGAGATTCAGCTAAAGGAGCCCGAGGGCCAGACTTCCATACAGGCACATGAACCTCCTATCACTACTGGCGCCACACCTTCTTCATCTGCCCCTATTGACCCTTCTCCTATGCAGCCTGTGGCACCTTAGGGAGTTCCTTCTTACTCTCTCTCTCACACCTATCCCCTGTTCTATATTTTGGTTTGATAGTATTGAGGACAATGATAGTTTTATTGGAGGGGGTAGCATCTACTTGTTGGTAGTTAAAGACAATTTGATTGATTTTTGGGTTGTAATAACTGTTAATACTCTTTTTCTTTTTCTTATTTACATTTCCGTACTTTTCATTTTGATATGTATATATTCAGACCCTCCTCCTTATCATATGTATATATTCATTCCCTATTGTAAATATTCATTTTGTTTTTCGTATTTTCTACTTTATAACTTCTTTAGCCTTTTCCATTTATAGGCTAACTTTTTATTTTATTTAGTAGCTTCTTTTTAATTTGTATCTTCTTCTTTTCCTTTTTGCGTTGTCAATAAGCCCCTAGTTTTCTTAAGGCCACGGTTCTTTCCATAGGTGGAAATTGTGCGAACCGGGTGTCTTTTCCCTACGACAGACAGTGTGACGACCTTCTTAAGGGAATGAGTCAGTTTTTCATTTTTCTTTTTCTTTTTCTTTTTGTTTTCTTTTATTTTAGTAGTAGTGAATAAATGTGATTCAAATAGAGCTTCACTTGGCACCAACAGATCTACCTTTGACCTTATGGTTAAAGACAGATTACAAATGAGGCTAGTTTTAGTTGTGACCTTTAGAGTGTTGAGTTGACTGAAACTGTCGCAGGTGGTATTCATGGCCATATTTGAGTTTCAATTTGAACCAAGTGTCACGACCCAAACTGGAAGATCATGACTAGTACCCGGGCCATACATGGCGAGCACCAACGTACATTCTATCTAATCCTCTTATTATCTTTAAGGACCGACGAGATCAATATAAGTGGTATATATAGATTATGAACACAAAACAATGAAAGATAATGGAATTAACATGCATAACATGGGATAACAAGACTTCCAAGAAACTACATATAAGTTAGGAGCTACCACGCTTCCATGAAAGACTATACAACAAAAATCATCCGACAAGGAATACCAAACTATACATAAGCTGACACCTGTCTATGAGCCTCTAAAGGAGCATAAGTAATGCAACATAGTCAGAACAGGGCCCCAACATACCCATAATATCTATAACAAAAATGCATACCAAGACCACGACAAGTCCGGAATATCGCCTATAACTGCTGAACTGGAAATCCTACTGTGGTAGGGGAGCTTCGTCTACCTGTCTATCAGGACATGCACCACGACATGCAGCATCCACAAATAAAAAGGACGTCAGTACAAATAAAGTACTGAGTATGTAAGGCAGGAAAGCATAAGTAAGAACAATAATCTAAACGGGGATAGAGAATATACAACCTGTAACATCTGGGTACCTCTGAGGGCTACTAACATGAAATGCGTGATACATATATATATATATATACATAAACCTTTAAAACATCCGCCTCTGTGGGCATCCCCAACCGTAATAGGCTCGGTAAAACGTACCCGGTCACATGGAGCTCGGTAAACCCAACTGATCAGTGGTTGTGCAATAGGTGCCATACCCGGACCGACTATAGCGCGGCTCGGTAGAGTAAAATATCTACATATATATATAATGCATGTAGGACTCATTGGAATCATATTCTGAACCTTTCGGAGTGACGTAAGGTCGATATTCTCCGTACACGTTATTGGGATTAACCCTTCATCAAGAATCTTATAAGAATCAGGAAGTACCAACAACATTGATAACATAAGAATAAGAGAAGCAACCTCAACATCAATTGTTCCATAAGAAGGGAAACAATGTAAGTGCTGCTAGCTTCTAAGAGTAGAGTATCTTTGGAAGCTCGTTCATTGCATTATGTACAATCGGAGTCGTGCAAAAGAAGAAAAGGGATAGCCTCACATACCTTGTATATACTGCCCCAATCTCAATCTATGCAATTTTCACGACTCCTTAGTCTACAATAAGAGAAACAGCACTATCATTATCATTTAAGAGTCACAACTATTATGTATCGACCAACGTATTTTACGATGTTTATATCGCTCTACTCCGATGTCGTATTAATAAACGGTTTAATGCGTTAGGAACTAGACTCATAGATTTTCAATTTGGTGGGTAGATCACCCCGGAATTCCAAGTATATTGGGAGAAAAGCTTAATAACATTTGACCTAAAGTTTAAGTAAAACTATGAACCTAAGTTGCGACAACTCTTGTCGACTTTTGGTTCATAACTCATTTGACTTCAAGACTATGATACAGATATTATTTGATTCAAATAACTTAAGACACAACCTCTTGAGAATATCAAGCACCCCTAGGTTTACCCAAAAATACGAGTTACAACATCCTTGATTCGTTTAACTTCTAATACATGTTAATCACCCTTATACACTCTTGTATCATTTAAGATCAATATGATTAACTTCTTATCATCTCAAAGATAATCTCTTCTCATGATTACGTCGATTAACTTATGGCATGAGCCAACGTACGTGAATATGGGTTGTAACACCAAGATTATTGTGGTCCCTCGACTCGATACTCTTTAGAAATCCTGAGGTGAGGTCAGGTTTGACATTACATAACCCGAGTGCCGTGGCTAAAAGTCTAGAACTTGCCCCGAGTGTTTGTCTAGGCGAAATCTTAACTGAGCTCGACTTGTGAGATGATCATAGGTCTTCCTTGATTCCCTATTGAACTTGAAAGACTTCCTTAGCCTACCTTGACAAGATCCCTAGTCAACCCCTTTGAGCCTGAGCTGACTTGTTCAAAAACCATGTTTTTAGCCTTTACCCATTCTCTAAATACCCTCTCTTGGCACCCATACTTTCCTTGAGCACTCTTGATGAAGAATAGGCAAAAATCATAAGTTTGGGGGAGAGACGAGGAAATGCATAGTGATGAAAGGCTTGGTTATAAAAAAATGGGCCAAAGAAAAGATTGAAAAGCATAGTGAACCAAAAAGGAAAAAGGAAAAAGGTGAAAGAAAAAAGCAAAAGTTTGAAAAAGAGGTTGAAATGATGAAAAACAAAGAAAAAGGGAAGAAAATGAGCCCAAAGTAAAAGAAAGAGTGACGATGAGTCTCTCTAAATTCCCCGAGGAAAATTTGTGACTCAAAGAGTCAAGAGTGTCATGTGCAAAAATGTGTATAATTGGAGTGCTTAAGGGAAGATGTTCTAACAAAGTTCATTGTGACCAAATTCGATCCAAAAAGCCTCCATTACAACCCGACCAAGACCTATAGGATATCAAGCTGAGTGAGCTTACATTAGTGGCGATTTACACGAGGGGCAAGCCTATGGTACGAAAGGCCGAACTTGAGGCATTCCTTTTAGAGTGAAGAGAGCACCCCACGATAAACCCATTTTTGAGAGACATTCTTTATGGTAAGGTGAGCCTAAGGAGAGTAGAGGAGGAATAGTCTGGGATCCACAGTGATTCAGGTAAAAGAGAGAAACTCTATGACGACCTTAGTCAACTCTTGAGGTTTTGGTGTCACGTTAGATCTAGTGAGCTAGAAAATCTATTGCATGAGTTTGTCAATAATTAATTTGTGTTGAGGATAGTCGTTAGTCCCAATTGAAGCTTGATGAATCACATATCAATGGCTGAAATACTTTATCTTTTCTTGTTACGGAGGTGAGAGATATTTTGTTTGCTTGAGGACAAGCAAAGCCTTAAGTTTGGGGGATTTGATTATTAGTGATTTGTACTACAATTTACTCCCATTTTCTTAAGTTTTTGAGGCAACAATTGGCTTAATTAACCCCACATTTTGACGCAAATGGTTTGAATTGCAGGAACTGACTGAATTTGTAAATATTGATAAAAAAGACCTCAAAAGAAGCAGAACTTGCAAAATCCCAGAACCCAGCTAAACCGCTGCAGCGCCCATTTTTCCGCTGCAACGTTTGTCCCTTCTCTGCAGCGGGTTTCTCTTCACTGCCACGCTGCAAACTTCAGAGAGCTGCTTTTCAATGCTAAGAAAAGCACGATCAGCGCAACTTTTAAGTTGCAGCGGTCCATCTACCGTTGCAGCGCCCATTTATCCGCTGGATGCGGTTGACTAACTTCAGAGAGTTGGCAAAAAGGGAATTTCATGATTCTGCGATCAGCGATATTGTTCCGTTGTCGCGCTCCAGCCACCGCTGCGGCGTTTCAGTAATCCGCTGCAGCGGAAGACTCTTCTCCCTAGCCTAAAAAATACGCTAGGAGCAAATTCTTCGAAGGGGCATTTTTGTCCAGTATTTTCAGCTATGTATAAATAGATCTTTTCTTCATTTTTAGGGGATCAGCCGTTTGGAGAACACATGAACAGTACTTTTTTAGCTATTTTGAGTTATTTTAGCTTAGCTTTAGAATTAGTTCTTCAATTATTATCTTGTAATTTATAATTATGAGCTTAAATTCATCTTCTACTTGTGTTTCTTCTTCAAATATGAGTAGCTAGACCCTTAAGCTAGGGTTGTGACCCAACCCTAGAGTGGGTACTTAATGGATTTTCAATTTTAGAGTGATTATGTGTATGGGTGTTTGGTATTTAGCTTAATTTGTGCAATAATCCCAGATTTAGTTGTTGCAAACACTATTTCAAGCCTTAATGACTAGGGTCACTCTTGATAAAGATGACCCAAGTCTAGGTAATTAAGCAAACAAAATACTGGGGTGAGCTTAAGAGGTCGATAGCCCCAATAAAAAGGGTGGATGCTTGAGATAGCTACACCCGATTTGAGCCAATTCGTGTGATTCAACGAGAACACCCAATTGTGCTTGAGAAGGCCAAATTGGGCAAAGTCACTCATATTACCAAGACGTAGTGGATGAGAAACTTTACACGAGGTTATGCTTTTCACCCACATTTCACATTGTCATTCTCGATTGTAAACCCGTTAGTCACTCACCTAGGAGGAAGTCACAACCATAGTCCCTTTATCAACTGAGAAAATCATCAAAAAGATATTAGTTAGCTAGTTCATAGTTTCAATTAGACTAAATCATAGCATAATTCCCAAAACCTTTTTATGAGAAGTGTAATTAAGAACACGACACGCCACTAGATCACTTAGACACTCTACTCCAACATACATAGCTCCCTGTTGAAATAGATCCCGACCCTTCGGGTAAAAGCTGCATTGACCCCCGTACTTGCTATTCTTTAGTGGTATAACCGGGTGGGCGATCACTTTTTGGCGCCGTTGCTGGGGAGTTATAACGGTGTTGATTATCTACGTGAATAGTGGTGTAGTGTGTTTTACTTTCCTTCTTTTGTTAACGTGTGTGTTGAATCAATTCAGGTACTAATGTGTCATGACCCGAAATTCCCACCGTCGGGACCGTGATGGCGTCTAACGTTGAACCCGCTAGACAAGCCAACGTGATTATTCAGTTTACTTTATTCCCTAACTATTAATCATGAACATATAAATTACCAGATTAACAAGAATTTAATTTAAAAGACAAAGCATAATATAGATGTATTTCATTACAATCCTTTACGAAATTTAACCAAATCTAACCAAAACCCAGAATAGTGGAGTCACAGCTCACGGACTATCTAAGAGTAGTACACATACAGTCTGAAAGAAGTAAATACATATTTTTCTGAAATACAAAAAACAGAAATAAAGGAAGTGGAAGGGGATGCCAAGGCCTGCGGACGCCTGCAAGACTACCTCGATGTCTTCGGGTGGACTGAAGGAAGCCTCCTAGCTCAATGTCCATAGGGTCCTGTACCGGGATCTGCACAACAAAAAGGTGTGCAGGTGTAGTATCAGTACAACCGACCCCATGTACTGAGTAAGTGCCGAGCCTAACCTCGGCGAAGTAGTGACGAGGCTAGGACACGACAAACAATACAACCTGTGCAATTTTTAACAATAATCGGAAGAATAAAAACTGCAAAATAATCAGGTAAGTACAAGGGAAAAAGGGGAACATGCTGGGGAAAAGAGATAGACATAACAAACATAATGGAATAAGGCAACAGTTTAAATATCAAAGTAACAACGGAAAATAACATCACAGAGTAAACAGTGCACGGCATCACCCTTCATGTTTTTACTCTCATCCTCACCAAAACAAGTGCACAACATCACCCTTCGTGCTTTTACTCTCATCCTCACAATAATCAATAAAATCGGCCCGACATCACCATTCGTGCTTTTAATATCATATCATGGCACGACATCACCCTTCCTGCTTTTACACTCTCATCCTCACGATAAACGATACACGACATCACCCTTCGTGCTTTACACTCTTCTTCACAGAAATCAATACACGACATCACCCTTCGTGCTATACACTCTTCCTCACCCAAACAATATCAATAACAAAAGTTTGGTAAGGAAGAAATCAACAACATAACCACAACAATAATCACAACATCCCTGCAAGGGAACAACAATTTAAATATCACCGTCCCGGCAAGGGACACAACTATAACCAAACTCACTCAAGTACATAACTTCAACGAATATTCCTCAATCGAAACCAATACTCCACAGTATTAAAAACCAAGAGTTTCCATCAAATGAACAACCATCAAAGTGAAATTCAATCTATAACACAGTAAATATCAACGAGAATCACATAATTCATAATATCCTCAATCGAAACCAATACTCCACAGTATTAAAAACCAAGAGTTTCCATCAAATGAACAACCATCAAAGTGAAATTCAATCTATAACACAGTAAATATCAACGAGAATCACATAATTCATAATATCCTCAATCGAAACCAATACTCCACAGTATTAAAAACCAAGAGTTTCCATCAAATGAACAACCATCAAAGTGAAATTCAATCTATAACACAGTAAATATCAACGAGAATCACATAATTCATAATATCCGACTCACGGGCATGCTTGACACCAACATATAGGTACTCGTCACCTCACCTATACATTGAACATGGTATAAACACATAACAATTAAGACTCAACACCTATTCCCTCAAGCTAAGGTTAGGCCAAACACTTACCTCGACTTCCACGACCAAAATCAAGCCTCAATCACCGCCTTTCCTTTTGAACTCGACTCTAAATCAATTGTATCTAGACATAATTGACTCAATAATATCAATAAACGAGAAATAATTCAATTCCAATGCTTAATTCTAGCTTTTCTAACATTCTTCCCAAAAACCAAAAATTGACCCCGAGCCCGCTTGGTCAAAACACGAGGTTCGGACAAAAACCCGATCACCCATTCACCCACGAGCCCGAATATGAACTTAGTTTCGAAATCCGACCCCAAAACGAGGTCTAAATCCCAATTAATTAAAAATCCCTAACTCTACCCAAATTCTCAATTTTCTACCATTAAAACCCTAGGATTCTTGATGATAGTTGATGAAAAACATTAGAAAGTTGAAGGAAATCAGTTAATGAACACGTACCTACGATTTGGGAAGAAAAGCTCTTGAGAAAATCGCCCTAGGTCTTCTATTTTTATGAAAAATTGAGGAAGAAACGACTGAAGTTTGTTTTTAAAAAAAAATCACTGCCCGACTTTCGCACCTGCGGTGCATGGGTCGCACCTGCGGAAATGGATAGGCCCACAGGGAGGCCGCACTTGCGGTACATTATCCGCTCCTGCGAAAGCGCCTCTGCGGAAGAAGGTCCGCATCTGCGAGGGGACCGCACCTGCGAACAAAGAAGCGCGCATGCGGTCTCGCACCTACGGCCCTAGGATCGCAGGTGCGGGCACACCAGAACTGGTGCACCAACAGTGATTTTCCAAGTTCAAACACCCCGAAACCTACCCGAAACTCACCCGATCCCTCGGGGCTCCAAACCAAATATGTACACAACCTCAAAAACATCCTACAGACTTACTCGTGCGATCAAATTGCCAAAAAAACATCTTAAACAACGAATTTAGCCTTAAAATCAAAGAAAATTTCCAAACTTTCAAAACATCAAACTTTACATCTACGGGTCCGAATCACATCAAACGAATTCCGTTTCCTACCAAACTTTACAGACATGTCATAAATATCATATCGAACTTGTACCTGGATCCGAAAACAAAATACATGCCCGATACCACAAATTTCACATATGACTAAACCTTCAAAAATCCATTATATTTTCAGAAAACAATTTCTTTCAAAAATTCATTTTTCGGGCTTGGGACCTCGGAATTCGGTTTCGGGCATACGCCCAAGTCCTATATTTTCCTACGAACTCTCCGGGACCGTCAAATCACGGGTCCGGGTCCGTTTACCAAAAATATTGACCAAAGTTAACTTAATTCAAATTTCAAAATCAAACTTATCATTTTTCTTAGTTTTCCCCATAAAGGCTTCCTGGCTACACGCCCGGGCTGCGCACGCAAATCGAGGTGAGATAAAATTGAGGTTTCCATGATCTTAAAACACAGAATTGACTAGAAATACACGGGATGACCTTTTGGGTCATCACAATATCCACCTCTAAAATAAACGTTCGTCCTTGAACGAACATAGAAAGGTACCTGAATCTGGGAAAAGATGGGGATATCGGCTCCGCATATCGGACTCGGACTCCCAGGTAGCTGCCTCGACAGGCTGACCTCTTCACTGAACACGGACCGAAGCATAGATACATGAAATACTGGATGCACGAATGATAAACTCGGTGGCAGAGCAAGTCTGTAAGCCACCTCTCCTACTTTCTCAAGAATCTCAAAGGGACCAAGTACCTAGGGCTCAACTTGCCATTCCTTCCGAACCTCATCACGCCCTTCATGGGTGACACCCAAAGAAATACCCGGTCTCCTACCATGAATGCCAAATCACGAACTCTGTGGTCTGCATAACTCTTTTGCCTGGACTGAGCTGTACGGAGTCTATCCTGAATGATCTTCACCTTATCCAAGGCATTCTGTACCAACTCCGAACCCAACAACCTAGCCTCCCCCGGCTCGAACCACCTAACTGGCGAACGACACCGTCTACCATACAACGCCTTATAAGGAGCCATCTGAATGCTCGACTGATAGCTGTTGTTGTAGGCAAACTCAACTAAAGGAAAAAACTGGTCCCATGAACCTCCAAAGTCAATGACACATGCTCGCAACATATCCTCCAATATTTGAATAGTACGCTTGGACTGTCCGTCCATCTGAGGATGAAATGCTGTGCTCAACTCAACCCGTGTGCCCAACTCACGCTGAAATACTCTCTAGAAATGGGAGGTAAACTGAGTACCTTGGTCAGAAATAATGGACACGGGCACACAATGCAGGCAAACAATCTCCCTGATGTAGATCTTTGCCAATCTCTCCGAAGAATATGAAACTGATACAAGAATGAAGTGTGCTGACTTGGTCAGCCTATCCACAATGACCCATACCGCATCGAACATCCTCTGAGTCCGTGGGAGTCCAACTACGAAATCCATGGTGATACGCTCCCACTTCCACTTGGGAATCTCAATCTGCTGCATCAAACCACCGGGTCTCTGGTGCTCGTACTTAACCTGCTAACAGTTCAAGCACCGTGCTACATATGCCACAATATCTTTCTTCATCCTCCGCCACCAATAATGCTGCCGCAAATCCTGATACATCTTTGTGGAACCCAGATTAATGGAATATCGGGAACTATGGGCCTCCTGCAATATCAACTCACGAAGGCCATCGACATCAGGCACACAAATACGACCCTGCATCCTCAAGACTCCATCATCATCAACTGTAACCTTCTTGGCACCTCCGTGCCGAACCGTATCCCTAAGGGCACATAAATGACGATCATCATACTGCCGGTCCCGAATATGATCAAACAATGAAGAACGGGCCACAATATAAGCTAAACATCGCAAGTCTCAGAAACATCCAATCTCATGAACCGATTGGCTAAAGCCTGAACATCTAAGGCAAGCGGTCGCTCCCCAACCAGAATATAAGCAAGACTACCTATGCTGACTGACTTTCGACTCAAAGCATCGGCCACCACATTGGCCTTCCCCGGATGATATAAGATGGTAATGTCATATTCTTTCAACAGCTCCAACCATCTTCTCTGCCTCATATTCAACTCTTTCTGCTTGAACAAATATTGCAAACTCTTATTATCTGAGAACACCTCACTTGACTGCTGAAATCTTCTTGGGATCCACCTGAATATCCTCTGTCGATACAACATGGCCTAGAAATGCAACCGAACTAAACCAGAACTCACACTTCGAAAATTTGGCATACAACTGACTGTCCTTTAAAGTCTGGAGGACGACTCGAAGGTGCTGCTCGTGCTCCTCTCGACTGTGAGAGTAAATCAAAATGTCATCAATGAAGACAATCACGAACGAATCCAAATAGGGCCTGAACACTCGGTTCATCAAATCCATAAAAGCAGCTGGGGCATTTGTCAACCCAAATGACATCACCAAGAATTCATAATGCCCATACTGAGTGCGAAAGGTTGTCTTAGGGACATCGGACTCCCTAATCCTCAACTGATGGTACCCAGATCTCAAGTCAATCTTGGAAAACACTATGGCACCCTAAAGCTGATCGAACAAATCATCAATCCTCGGCAAAGGATACTTATTCTTGATAGTAACCTTGTTCAATTGCCGGTAGTCAATGCACATTCTCATCGTTCCATCCTTCTTCTTAACAAACAAAACTGGCACACCCCAAGGAGAAACACTAGGCCTAATAAAGCCTTTGGCTAGCAAATCCTGTAACTGATCCTTCAACTCCTTTAGCTTTGGAGGGGCCATACGATATGGCGGGATAGAAATGGGCTGAGTGCCCGGAGCCAAATCATTGCAAAAGTCAACATCCCTTTCGGGTGGCATACCTGGCAGGTCAGCAGGAAATACCTCTGGGAACTCACGAATAATGGGCACAAACTCCATAGAATGAACCTCGTCACTAGAATCACGAACATAAGCCAAATAGGCCAAATACCCCTTCTCAACCATGCGCTGAGCCTTCATATATGAGATAACCATGCTGGAAGAATGACCAGGAGTCCCCCTACACTCCATTAGAGGCACTCCCAGTAAGGCCAAGGTCACAGTCTTGGCATGGCAGTCCAGAATAGCATGATACGGAGACAACCAATCCATCCCCATAATAACATCGAAATCAACCATATCAAGGAGTAGAAGATCTACTCTGGTCTTAAGACCACCAATAACCACTATAAATGAATGGTAGACTCGATCTACCACAATAGAATCACCCACCAGAGTAGATACATATACATGAGTACTCAGGGAATCACGAGGCATAATCAGATAAGGAGCAAAATATGAGGACACATAGGAAAATGTAGACCCTGGATCAAACAAAACCGAAGCATCCCTACTGAAAACTGAAACTATACCTGTAATGACTGCATCGGAGGCCTCAGCCTCAAGTCCGGCGGGAATAGCATAACATCGGGGCTGAGCCCCACCAATCTGAACATCCCTGGGTCGACCTACTACGGCCTGACCTCTACCTCTCATAGCCTGTCCTCCACCTCTAACTGTATGGCCTCCACCTCTGGCACCTCGACCTCCACCCCTAGCTGGCTGAGGGGGTAGTGGAGCACCTGGTGCGGGAATCATAGCTCAGGAACCCTGATGCTGAGAACCACTAGAAGTTGGGGGGAAAACCTAGCAATGTGCCCTGGACCACCACAAGAGTAACAAGATCTCTGCTGCTGAGACTGCTGGCCCTGAAACTGTCCCTGTCGACCAGAATAACCACCCTGAAAACTTTGGACCGGCGGTGCACTGATAGGAGCTGGTGGTGCATTGCAGGATACCTGGAGTGCTGACTGGAATGGTCTAGGAGGATGACCTCTGCCAAAAGAATCTCTGCCTCTAGATGAGGCACCACTGAATCGGCCAAAATGACGAGGCCTCTTGTCAGACCCCTGACCACTGCCCTGTAATAAAACCATCTCAATCCGCCTGGCCACATTGGCTGCCTCCTGAAATGAAATATCAGTACCTGTCTCTCTGGCCATCTGTAGTCTAAGTGGCTGAGCTAGCCCCTCAATAAGCCTCCTCACCCTCTCTCGATCGGTGGGGAGTATCATGATAGCATGTCGGGCCAAAGTGATGAACCTGGTCTCATACTGTGTGACAGTCATATACCCCTGCTGGAGACGCTCAAACTGCCTCCGAAGATCCTCTCTTTGGGTTATTGGAAGAAACTTCTCCAAGAACAACTCGGAGAACTGAGCCCAATACAAAGGCAAAGATCCAGCTTTCCTAGTCAAACAATAGTCCCTCCACCAAGTCTTGGCGGAACCAGAAAGGCGAAAAGTAGCAAAATCGACCCCATTGGTCTCCACGATCCCCATTGTTCTGAAGAACCTCATAGCAACTGTCTAAGTAATCCTGGGGATCCTCTGAAGGTTCACCACTGAAAGTAGTAGGGAATAACTTGGTGAACCTGTCCAATCTCCATAAAGCATCGACATACATAGCTGCTCCCTCAACGGCCTGTGCCATAATACCCGGCTGAGCTACTCCAGCTGTCTGAGGTGCTGGAGTATGGAATTGAGAAGCTAACTGCTCTGGTGTGCGGGTGGCGGGAGTCTGGGCTCCCCCTAGCCTGAGAGACGGCTAGTGCTGTAGGAAGTAGACCTACCTGAGCCACACTCTCATCAGGCCCACTAAACGAACCAGAGCGTCCTGAAGTACCGGTGTGGCAATGAACCCCTCTAGGACCTGAGCTGGTCCAACTGGGACTGTCTGGGTAGGAACCTCCTCGGCAAACTCTACTTGAGGATCCTCCACTAGGGCTGCTTCTCTGGGCTGAGCTCTGGCCCTGCCTCAGCCTCTAGTACGACCTCGGCCTCTAGTAGGAGCTGTAATGGGAGGATCAGGCTACTGATCGGTAGAGAAAGAAGCACATGTTCTCTCCATCTACAAGAGAATATAATAGAAACTCAGTTAGTATTTAGAATTCAAATCGCACGACAGAGAATAATAGATGTGAAGTCATTCCTAACTTTGCAGCCTCTAGGGGATAAGTACAGACGTCTCCGTACCGATCCCTCAGATTCTACCAAGTTTGTCCGTGAATTGTGAGACCTAGGAAACCTAGTGCTCTGATACCAACTTGTCACGACCCGAAATTCCCACCGTCGGGACCGTGATGGCGTCTAACGTTGAACCCGCTAGACAAGCCAACGTGATTATTCAGTTTACCTTATTCCCTAACTATTAATCGTGAACAAATAAATTACCATATTAACAAGAATTTAATTTAAAAGACAAAGCATAATATAAATGTATTTCATTACAACCCTTTAAGAAATTTCACCAAATCTAACCGAAACCCAGAATAGTGGAGTCACAGCTCACGGACTATCTAAGAGTAGTACACATACAGTCTGAAAGAAGTAAATACATCTGTTTCTGAAATACTAAAAACAGAAATAAAGGAAGTGTAAGGGGACGCCAAGGCCTGCGGATGCCTGCAGGACTACCTCGGTGTCTTCGGGTGGACTGAAGGAAGCCTCCTATCTCAATGTCCACAGGGTCCTGTACCGGGATCTGCACAACAAAAAGGTGTGCAGGTGTAGTATCAGTACAACTGACCCCATGTACTGACTAAGTGCTAAGCCTAACCTCGGAGAAGTAGTGACGAGGCTAGGACACGACAAACAATACAACCTGTGCAATTTTTAACAATAATCGGAAGAATAATAACTGCCAAATAATCAGTTAAGTATAAGGAAAAAAGGAAACATGCTGGGGAAAAGAGATAACAAATAACAGACATAATGGAATAAGGCAACAATTTAAATATCAAAGTAACAATTGAAAATAACATCACAGAGTAAACAGTGCACGACATCACCCTTCGTGCTTTTACTGTCATCCTCACCAAAACAAGTGCACGACATCACCCTTCGTGCTTTTACTCTCATCCTCACAATAATCAATAAAAATGACACAGCATCACCCTTCGTGCTTTTACACTCTCATCCTTACAATAAACAAAACACAACATCACCCTTCGTGCTTTACACTCTTCCTCACAGAAATCAGTACACAACATCACCCTTCGCGATTTACAATCTTCCTCACCCAAACAATATCAATAACAGAAGTTTGGCAAGGAAGAAATCAACAACATAATCACAACAATAATCACAACATCCCGGCAAGGAAACAACATCATAAATATCACCGTCCCGGCAAGGGACACAACTATAACCAAACTCACTCAAGTACATAACTTCAAAGAATATTCCTCAACCGAAACCAATACTCCACAGTATTAACAACCAAGAGTTTCCATCAAATGAACAACCATCAAAGTGAAATTCAATCTATAACACAGTAAATATCAACGAGAATCACATAATTCATAATATCCGACTCATGGGCATGATTGACACCAACATATAGGTACTCGTCACCTCACCTATACATTGAACATGGTATAAACACATAGAAATTAAGATTCAACACCTATTCCCTCAAGCTAAGGTTAGGCCAAACTCTTACCTCGACTTCCACGACCAAAATCAAGCCTCAATTACCGCCTTTCCTTTTGAACTCGACTCTAAATCAATTGTATCTAGACATAATTGACTCAATAATATCAATAAACGCTAAGTTATTCAATTCCAATGCTTAATTCTAGCTTCTCTAACATTCTTCCCCACAATCCAAAAATCGACCCCGGGCTCGCTTGGTCAAAACAAGAGGTTCAAACCAAAACCCAATCACCCATTCACCCACGAGCTCGAATATGTAATTATTTTTTAAATCCGACCCCTAAACGAGGTCTTAATCCCAATTAATCAAAAAGCCCTATCTCTACCCAAATTCCCAATTTTTTACCATTAAAACCCTAGGATTCTTGATGATAGTTAATGAAAAACATTAGAAAGTTGATGGAAATCAGTTAATGAACACGTATCTACGATTTGGGAAGAAAATCTCTTGAGAAAATTGCCCTAGGTCTTCTATATTTATGAAAACTTGAGGAAGAAACGACGGAAGTTTGTTTTTTAAAAAACATCACTGCCCGACTTTCGCACCTGCGATGCATGGGTCGCACCTGCGGTATCGCAGGCTCGGGAAAACGATCGCACATGCGGAAATGGAAAGGCCCACAAGGAGGCCGCACCAGCGGTACATTATTCGCTCATGCGGAAGCGCCTCTGCGGAAGAAGGTCAGCATCTGCGAGGGGACCACACCTGCGAACAAAGAAGCACGCCTGCGGTCTCGCACCTGCGGCCCTAGGCTCGCAGGTGCGGGCACACCAGAATTGGTGCACCAGCAGTGATTTTCCAAGTTCAAACACCCCGAAACCTACCCGAAACTACCCCGAGCCATCGGGGCTCCAAACCAAATATGCACACAACCTCAAAAACATCCTACAGACTTAATCCTGCGATCAAATCGCCAAAATAACATCTTAAACAACGAATTTAGCCTTAAAAATAAAGAAAATTTCCAAAACTTTCAAAACATCAAACTTTACATCTACGGGTCCGAATCACATCAAACGATTTCCACTTCTTACCAAACTTTACCGACATGTCATAAATATCATATCGAACCTGTACTGGGCTCCGGAACCAAAATACGGGCCCGATACCACAGATTTCACATATGACTAAACTTTCAAAAATCCTTTATTTTTTTAGAAAATAATTTCCTTCAAAAATTCATTTCTCGGGATTGGGACCTCGGAATCGGTTCCGGGCATACACCCAAGTCCCATATTTTCCTACGGACCCTCCAGGACCATCAAATCACGGGACCGGATCCGTTTACCAAAAATATTGACCAAAGTCAACTTAATTCAAAATCAAAATTTATCATTTTTCTCAGTTTTTCACATAAAGGCTTCTTGGCTACACGCCTGGGCTACGCACGCAAATCGAGGTGAGATAAAATGAGGTTTCCATGACCTTAGAATGAAGAATTGACTAGAAATACACGGGATGACCTTTTGGGTCATCACATAATGGCGGATCCTTTGGGTAATATTATTCCAGGGGAGGAGGTGTATGACAATGGAGAAGATGAACTAAATCAAATACCACTTCCAAGTAGGGGCCGACATGCCAATCTTAATGAGGATATTCCAGACCCTCCCCCGCCTCCACCTCCCAGAGTTTCCCCTCGCGTGCTTCCAAACGAGGGGTACGCAAGTGCTACTGTCCCACCTAGAATCCGGGCGGGTAACTTCCAAATCACAAATATGATGCTGACACTCTTAGAGCAGTGTGGGTACTTCACGGGATCTCCCCACCAAAATGCTTACAAGCATTTAAAGGGCTTCGTGGATACCTGTTGAGGCAGTAAGCAAACAAATGTCTTAGAGGATGACTTAAGGCTTAGGATATTTACCTTCTCTCTCCGAGGGAAAGCATTAGACTGGCTTGAGTGACTTCCCAACCATTCCATATCCACATGGGATGAGTTGGCAGACAAATTCATTGCTAAATTCTTCTCTCCTGGGCACATGGCGACGTTAAGAGATGGAATATTGGCTTTCAAGAAAGAGCCAAATGAGCCTATTCATGAGATATGGGAGCGGTACAAAACTATGGTCAAAGAGTGCCCAAATAATGACATGACCGAGGCCATGATTCAACAGACCTTCTACCGAGGCATAAATACCACAAATCAGTGTTTGGTCAACCAACTTGCAGGAGGAAACTTTATGAAGCTTACTTACACCAAGGCATGTGATATCTTAGATGAAATGGCTGACACTTCGTCAGAGTGGCAAAGTAGAGCAAATGTGCCTTAGGGTGATCCTAGTGTTATCAACTTCCACAAAGAGCTTCAATACCATGGGCAAGCAATTGCCGAACTTACCACCACCATGAATCAACTTGCTAAGGCACAACTTTAACAAATACAAGGGCCTAAGCAAGTGCATGCTATGGAGGGGGTGAATCTTTTGGTGAACAAGCGAAGGCCTCTTGGAAACCAAATGCAAAACAACAATAATTGAAGCGACCAAGGAGTTAGTGGGTATAATCATGAAGATTCTTATGATGAGCAAAATGAGGATGTGATGTATGACAACAATTTTCAAGGGCTAAGGAACAATCAAGGAAACAACCAAGGGTGGAAAAATCAAAGGCAAAGCAATTGGAACAATGGTAACAACTCAAGCAATTGGGGGAACAAAAATCAACAATGGGGAAGCAACAACAATAACAATTGGAGCAGGAACAAAAATTGGGGTGGAAATGGAAATCGGGGGTCGGGCTTTCAAAGTCCCCTGATGTACCAACAACCCAACAATCCACCCCTATCAATCACAAGGCCAAGGTTCCTCAAGTAATGATATGGGTAGAATTGAGCAAATGTTAAAACAAATGATGGACCGCAATTCGGATTCGGATGCTCAACTTGCCTCTCATAATACCTCCATTCGAAATATTAAAGTTCAAATGGGACAAATATCACAAGCCTTTAACACACGCCCGAAGAGAGCACTACCTAGTGATAAGGTGGTGAATCCCAAGGGTGGGAACAACAACAACAATACAGGTCACGCCATGGCGGTGACCACAAGAAATGGATGAGGTAGTGAGGCTAGTTCTTCAAAGAAAAATAGAGTTGTTGGTGATGACGATGATTTGCAGAACGATGAGATTCCGGTTGAGACTGAGCATGTGGTGGAAGAGCCAATTACTAGTTATGTGAGGATTGATATGGTGAGATCCAGAGGTGGACCGAAAAAGCAACCCGGGAGGGGTAGAGGCAAGGGCAAGAAAAAAAACCCATTAGGCCCAACTCAAGCAACAGGGAAGAAGCAAAAGAGAAAAAGAACAAGTCCCTCAGAATCAGAGTCCAGTGAGTACTTGCCCTCCCGGGAAGCTTCAGAGGGTCAGAGCGGGGCAGCTCTAGCAGCTGCATTATCAAAGCCTAGGAGACTCATCAACGATCCCACTAGCTCAGAGTCTTCTGAAGATCTCTCCAGCCATTCAACCACACCTCCTGAGGGCACAACTGCACCAGCCCAGTCAGCATCTCAATCATCATCCCCTTCTTCCATCAACCTCGAAAGTTTAGACGAGGGACCTGATGATGGGAGGGGTGGAGACACTCTAGCACAGGCTGCCGGTCTGCTAAGGACCAGAGATCCAACAACATGGGAGGACCGGTTTGTTTCTGAACTGGCCTACCATCAGTTCAGAGAAATGTGGCCTCAGAGATCTCTCATCCCGGAACGACCCTTAATCATCAAGGACCTCATACCCTTCAATCCTAATGTCAAAAAGCAGTTCTTAGAAAGGGAGGGGTGGGACCTTTTCAATATCCGGGTGGTTGATTAAAATTAGTATGTGGTGAAGGAGTTCTACACCAATGTAGCATTCACCAAAAAGGACACATACCTCACCAAAGTTCGCAACAAGAAAATCTTGTACAATGGAAGTGCTTTCAATGAATATGCGGGTTTTGGGAAGGTTGATGAGACTCGGTATTTGGAGAAGGTCAATCATAAAGATTTGGCTCGCCCGTGGTTGGCTTCAGTCATTGTTTCTCCAGGGACTACTCCCGACTGGTTGGTTGGAGGCACCCTCATCAAGAAGAATACTCTAAGTTTTGTGGCCCGGGGATGGGCCACATTTGTGTGCAGCAGGATAGACCCCATACTTCATGATAGTGATATGCCCCTTTCCAGGGCGGTGATAGTGGGTCTATTATGGACAGCATCCCGATCAATGTCGGGAACATCATGTGCAGAGTTATAGAGCGGGTCTTGACGAGGAATGAGGCCTCTTATCCTTTCCCCCATTTCCTGACCATGTACTTCCTAGACAACGAGATCGAGGGGAGGGATTTTGATACATTTGTAAAGCCCCGGACAGCTTTCTCTTGGTATCATTTGAAGAGGCCAGACAACCCCAAACAAAGAGGGAAAGCCTCCACCTCTGCATCACCTGGTACTTCCACAGCCACAAAGCCTTCCACTGCTGCTGAAGGCACCGTTCCTTCTGAGGGGCCCACTATTGCTGCTATCCCTGATCCTCCATCAGAACCTGCTGTACCCATACCAGTCTCAGTGCCATCATCATCCACCTATCCTCAGACAGCCCTGAAGGTGTCCTAGACTCTAGTTGGTATCACCAACTGGCTGCAGGTAGCTTCATCAAGACTTTCTGATCTTTCATCTACAGTTGCAGCTCAGTCAGCTCTGGCGACCATTGCATTGCCTCGGACTCTGGAGGACACGTTGAGGAGCATGGTGGACAACCAGAAGAAAATCTTGGAGACAATGGAGAAGTAACAAGCAGAGATCAATTATTTAGGGAAGTATGTGAAAAAAATTAAAAAGGCTCAAGATGAGTCAAAGAAGGTGTATAAGAAGATGCCGGAGACTCAAGAAGATTTGGTGAAGGAGATGGTTAAGGTTGCTGCTGCGGGGGACATCCCCCTTGATCTTTTGCTAGGAGAGTCCGGACCTATTGACCCGACTGTGGATGAGGCAGACCTTCCACCGGCTCCAGTTCGTAGAGGTGCCATTCCCCAGACGGAGGACATGGAGATTCAGCTAGAGGAGCCCGAGGGCCAGACTTCCATACATGCACATGAACCTCCTATCACAACTGGCGCCGCACCTTCTTCATATGCCCTTATTGACCCTTCTCCTATGCAACCGAGGCACCTTAGGGAGTTCCTTCTTACTTTCTCTCTCATCCTATCCCCTGTTCTATATTTTGGTTTGATATCATTGAGGACAATGCTAGTTTTATTGGAGGGGGTGGCCTCTACTTGTTGGTAGTTAAAGACAATTTGATTGATTTTTGGGTTGTAATAACTTTTTTATACTCTTTTTATTTTTCTTATTTACATTTCTATACTTTTCATTTTGGTATGTATATATTCAGACCCTCCTCCTTATCATATGTATATATTCATCCCCTATTGTAAATATCCATTTTGTTTTTCGTATTTTCTACTTTATAACTTCTTTAGATTTTTCCATTTATAGGCTAACTTCTTATTTTATTTAGTAGTTTCTTTTAATTTGTAACTTCTTCTTTTCCTTTTTGTGCTGTCAATAATCCCCTGGTTTTCTTAAGGCCACGGTTCTTTCCAGGGGTGGAAATTGTGCAAACCGGGTATCTCTTCCCTACGACAGACGGTGTGACGACCTTCTTATGGGATTGAGTCAGTTTTTTCGTTTTTCTTTTTGTTTTCTTTTATTTCAGTAGTAGTGAATAAATGTGGTTCAAATAGATCTTCACTTGGCACCAACAGATCTACCTTTAAACTTATGGTTAAAGACAAATTACAAATGAGTCTAGTTCTAGTTGTGACCTTTAGAGTCTTGACTTGACTGAAACTGTCGTCAGGTGGTATTCATGGCTATTTGAGTCTCAATTTGAACCAAGATTGTTGTGGGCCCTCGACTCGATACTCTTTAGCAATCCTGAGGCTTGTGAGGTGAGGTTTGACATTACATAACCCGAGTGTTGTGCCTAAAAGTATAGAACTTGCCCCGAGTGTTTGTGTCATGCCCCAAAACCGAGATACGAGACCGACGCCTAACCGGATGAACCCGGCCAAGCGGACCTGGATTGCCTTTCCTACCCAACACATTACCCCGTGATCATAATGTACATTTTATAAGTGAAGCAGCAAAATAGAATCAAAGCATGCTTTACAACATAAGTCCATTTTTCCTCTTTTAATGCTTTATTATTTAATAACTCCAAAACACATAAACTAGGTACAACATTCCCGACACCGAACCACGAGTATGAGTAATTACGACTACTACCCAAAACATATATACAACCCACAAAGTGTCTACGAAGCCTCTAAGAGTACGAACAATATACATGGACTTGCCGGCGACAAGGCCCCAACTATACCTCAAAAGAAGGCGACATAAACAAAATGAGCCAACATGAACTACACACGGCCCCGAGAAGAAGTGGGGCTCACCAAGATTGCTAAGAAGATGGAGGGAAGGCACCACTATCGGCGATCGGAGCTACCTGCTATGGAACCACCTACATCCGTATAAAAGATGTAGCGCCCCCGGCAAAAGGGACGTTAGTACCATTGAATAGTACTAGTATGTATGAACAAACCTACTCCAGATAGGATAAACAATAACAGTCAAACATGAGAAGAGGCATCATACAACAGTACACTGAAACATGGAAAGTCACAACAAAAATTACCACATCCCATATCCCGTTTTGCCATCTTTTGGTTAATGTACTTTTAAGTTTCATCTTGTTATTATTATTACTAATCCACCGTGTCGTTGTCACACGGAGTCCGATCTCTTCCCGATTGGCTAATCCATCCTAGGTGAGGTCCGAATTTCAATCACATCACATATAACCATCGTGGGTTGTTCTCACGGAGTCCGATCTCTTCCTGAATCGGCTGTGCTAACACCACGGCTCGTGCACAGCACACGGAGTCCGATTTATGCCCGATCGGCTGGGCCATCTCAACTGAAATAGTGAGGACAATAATCATCATCATATGATAATCATATCACAACATCAAGTCATCCATGTGTACGGCATGGAGTCCGATCCCAGCCAGATCGGATATGCCTTCTCACCCTAGGACATTTTCCTAGTACAATTATGGATATTTTAGATCACTTACATCATTTTAACCGTTTTTGATCCCCAACACACATTGTTCTTTGATTCATCTTTCATATCATTAGAATCCTTTGATTCACATTTCACAACAATTCATCCTTTAATCCATATTCCATAACCATCCAATCCATTAATTCATGTTTCACAATTTCCCAATCCATTGTTTCGTGTTTCATAACAGTTCAACCTCATGTTTCACATTTCACATGATTACCATCTTTACTCATATTCCATAACAATTCACCCTTTACATTTTTCACACCCATCATATAATAGGAGCACACACACAATAAGGAAGAACATGATGATCAACATTTGTAGATTTCACTAGCAAGACATCATGGTGGTATCATCTAGAAACATGGAAACAAGAATTCCTCAATTAAGCACATAGAGCACATAATTTCCATAGAAGGTCAATAAGAGAGTCATACCCGAAAAATGACCACAACGGGTTTATCCTATGAGGATTAGAGTTATCCATACATATCTCGAGTTGGAATTCCCCTTTAATTTCTATCCCAAATCACCGGACCTTCTAACGCCTTCAATCTAATTTACAATGTGACACATTCACAATTAGAGTTAGGAA
>ML299075.1:27945-53512 GCA_005239495.1 Nicotiana undulata
CCCCCCCCCCCTTTTATTGTGAAAGATTGCCCTAACCTACTTCCCTATTATGGTAGATTATTCACATGCATGCAAGGTTTTTAACTTTCCTCTTCAAGAACCAACCTATGTGTGTTCTTTTCTAACTAAAATCTTAGAATTTGGGGAAATTGGGTGAAGACTTACCTCTTATGGTGAAGAAGATGACGCTTCCTTGATTAATTCCAGGCCTGAGTAGAGATGGAGGACAAATTTGGGGAAGAGGGGGACTTCTCTCACTAGAATCCACTCTCACTTCTCTCTATTTTGGTCAGATAGTCGTTAAGAATGAAGGGGATGGGTGTTTTATTAAACTGGGAGTCGGGTTTCAAAATTAGAAATTAGAAGTCCTGAAGCAGGTATGCGGTCAGGAATGCGATCGCATTCCTGTTATGCGGTCCGCATACCTGTCGCATAAGTGGCCTTCAGCTGGGCCAAAAAAGAGAAGCAGACTGCCCAGGTATGCGACCACTATGCGGTCCGCATACCTGTTATGCGATTGCATAGTGCGTCGCATAACTCCCTCCTCAACAATCAAGGTGCAAGAATGGAACAACTATGCAGCCCGCATTCGTGAAATGCGATCGCATTCTAGGCCGCATAGCTGACCTCAAAATGGACAGCAAACTGTCCAAGTATGCGACCACTATGCAGTCCGCATACCTGATCTGCGATGGCATAGTGAACCGCAGACCTGCGCAAATCTGGAAAATTATATCTTTTAAGTCTTGGGGTACTTTTTACTCCACAATGGTGCATTTTAAGAATTACTACTGTATTAACAACATGGGGGCCTACCCGGGCATCGTTTTTAGTTAAGAAAATTTTTGGGTCTTTACATCCTCCCCCACTTAAAATAATTCGTCCTCGAATAAGGATTTGGGGAGTCACTTGGGCCAGAAAACACAAAGATACCAGCCCCCAATTTTCACTAACTCCGATATTTTCTGAACATTTCGCCAGAGTTTCCCCTGTAAATAGGCCTATCCACCTATCAGAGGTCCCCCGAAACATATTTCAACAAGTTCCACATAGTTCAGGTAATACAACGAATGACACTTAGTTAAGTTATTTCAGTGAATTGCATATAATTTCAGCTAACACAATATATACAGATATGGTACAAAGTTGAGGAGTCATAAGAGATGGGGGATCAAGGGAGTGGGGTGGTTTTACACAAGATATGACACAAAACTTAGAGATGACCACTTTAAAAAACAACTACCTGACTTATTCAAACAAACGAGAGTATTTCTCTTTCATTTCATTTTCCGCTTCCCATGTGGCTTCCTTGGCTTGTTGACTCCGCCATAACACTTTAACCGAAGCAATCTCCTTGTTTCTCAACTTACGAACTTGCCTATCAAGAATAGCGACGGGAACCTCTTCATATGACAACTCTTCATTGACCTCAACAGTCTCAACCGGTACGATGGTAGACGGATCTGCGATTACTTTCTTCAGCATGGACACATGAAACACCGGGTGCACTAATGACATCTCAGGGGGCATCTACAGCCTATACGCTACATGTCCTATCTTCTGGGTGATCCCATACGGTCTGAAATACCTTGGGCTCAACTTCCCCTTCTTTCCAAACCGCATGAATCCCTTCATGGGAGATACCTTCAAGAATACCCAATCATCTACTAGAAACTCCAAATCCCTATGACGAACGTCCGAATAAGATTTATGACGACTCTGAGCAATTTTCAACCTCTCCGAAATTACTCTAACCTTATCCATATCTTGATGCACAAGATCCGGTCCTAGCAATTCCGCCTCTCCAACCTCGAACCATCTAATTGGAGACCTACACCTTCTTCCGTACAATGTCTCAAATGGGGCCATCTGAATACTAGCATGGAAACTGTTGTTATAAGAAAACTCTATAAGCGGCAAGTGATCATCCCAACTACCCTTAAAATCAAGTACACAAGCTCGCAACATGTATTTAAGCGTCTGAATAGTCCACTCTGCTTGCCCATCAGTCTGCAGGTGGAATGCTGTGCTGAGATTTACCTGCGTACCCAAACCTTGCTGAAATGTGTTCCAAAAGATAGCGGTGAACTGGGCCCGTCGATCCGAAATAATAGATACTGGAGTGCCATGAGCTTGACTATTTCTTTGATATACAACTGTGCATCTGTAGTATCAGTGGGCTTTACTGGCAAAAAATGCGCTGACTTCGTAAGCCGATCCACTATCACCCAAATTGAGTCGAACTTACGCGGATGCGGGTTAACCCCACCAAAAAGTCCATATTGATCATCTCCCATTTCCATGTAGGTATTTCCATAAGCTGTTCCAACCCACGGGGCCTCTGATGCTCGGCCTTCACTTGCTGACAATTCGAACACCTAGCCACAAAGTCTGCCACACCCCTCTTCATACCATTCCACCAATAAATCTCCTTGAGATCGTGATACATTTTCGTAGAACCTGGGTGTACAAAATACCTAGAATTTTGAGTCTCCTCCATTACTCTCTCCCGAAGATCATCCATGTCCAGAACACATATCCTCCCTTGGCACCGAAAAACACCGTCATCATTACCGAGTGAAAATGTTGTAGTCTTGTGATTCAGAATTGCCTCTCTCAACTGTGCCAATGCTGGGTCCCTGATTTGCTTTTCCTTGAATTCCGCTACAAGTGAAGACTCCGCTGTATTGGTAAAAAAGAGTCTCACACGTAAGCTGATTATAGACAACTCAGCCGGCTACGTGGACCAAGGAAAACGCGACAACTGGATATGATTCTATAAAGAGGTACGTAACAAAGAGGCACAAATCAATAAACCTTCGAGTTCATCAGCTACGAGATATTCAACTTGATTAAGACGGGGAAGAGACACGGTCAGAGTGAATCCGGACAGAGCTACAGGTAGATTTAAGGATCCTCAATTAATGATCCATACATTATATGACCTTCATGCAACAGTTACGGTTACCCTTTGTAACGTCTCATTAATGTAATAATTAGTCATTAATGGGCGATCATTGCAAGAACCAGACGTTATATTAAGAAACTCCCTATATAAAGGAAAGGAATATAACTAGTAAAGGGTAGCTAGATTGCGAATACAACACACTTTACTTTTCAGCATATCATACTATTGTCTTTTACTTATACTTCTTTATCTAATATTATTTTCTTGATTATCAGTAAGCCGCATTCATCCTAAAAATATTTTTGGTCAAAGGATCTAATTCTTTGGTTAAGCAAATTGGTTCCGTTGCCGGGAATCTGATAATGTTTGTTCACTTTTTCATTGATATCCTCTAAACTATGTCGAACTCCAACGACCACAACCAACAGAGGAATGGAACCCCAGTTCCATCACCTCAAGGAACCCCCCGTGGTTCAAGGGAACCATCCCCAGAAAGATCTGATAACAACCGCAATAATAATGAGTAATTGGTAGAACAAGATCGAATAAAGCAAATGATGCAGAGTACGTGGGACAAGCTTTGCAAGAATTTTCAAGGGGATTATCAACAACACTACCCGCATCACTGACACCACCTCCAAACAATACAGCCATCGGGGAAAATCCTCAGTCTGGATTGATAAACTCGGCAAGGGGTGACACTCCTAATGAATCTCTCGAAGCAAGACTAGGTATGACTAATAACTCTGAATTACAAAATTTACTGCTAACCATGCAAAAACAGATGAAGGGACAAAACGATCGAATGGAGCAGATTCCTGGAGTACCACCTATTATCAAAGGCATTGATGTTGATAGATATTCTCAACAACCTTGGAAACCAAGCGCAGCACCCTTGCCTACACCCAAGAAGTGTAAAATGCCTGACGTTCCCAAGTATGATGGAACAACTGATCAACGCGACCATGTGACCTCTTTTACTACTGGAGTAAAGGGAAACGACATAACTAAACAGGAGATTGAATCAATCCTTGTCAAAAAATTCGGAGAAACACTTACCAAAGGAGCCGTAACATGGTATTCTCTTCTCCCTGAAAATTCTATTGACTCCTTTGCTGAGCTTGCAGATTCGTTTATAAAAGTACACTCTGGTGCACAAAAAGTTGAGAAAAGAATGGAAGACATATTCAAAATAAAGCAAGGAGACACGGAACTACTCCGCGAATTTGTAGACAGGTTCCAAGGAGAAAGAATGCAATTACCCAAGGTGCTTGATAATTGGGCAGCCATGGCATTTGTAAGCAATCTAAATGACAAAAGCTTGGAAGCCATGAGGAGACTCAAGGAAAGTCTAAGATAATTCCCAGCTACAACGTGGAATGATGTATATAACAGATACAACACTAAACTTAGAATAGAAGAAGATATCATTAATCGTTCGAGAGATGAAGATCATTCCAGATCCAGACGTCCCGAATCAGACAGGAGATCAGGTAAAAACAGGTACAATCCTTACTTAGGACCATCTGGATGTGAATTTCATCCCAGGTTCGAAAACACTAGGTCAGATTATAGACCACCAAGCAGAGACGTGGGCGCATCCTCATCTAGATCCAGAAAGGATCGAGATGAACGACCTAGAGGTAATGCCCGAGTTGGGGATCATATCTTTAATGTAAGTAATCCTGAACTTGTTTCAATATTAAGAAATATGGGAGACAAGGTTAAATGGCCCAAAGAGATGCAGTCAAACCCAAATAAAAGGAACCCAGATTTCTGGTGTGAATTTCATAATGATCATGGACACAGGACTGCAGATTGCAGATTCCTACAAGGCGAAATAGAACACTTATTGAAACAGAGCTATTTAATAGAATTGTTTAGTGATAAAGGTAAACAGGCATATATGAAGAACATGCAGGAGCCCCCAAAGCCTCCTTCTCCAAAGCAAACCGTCAACGTGATACATGGAGGAGAGGAAGTAAACGGAATAGTTTGCCAATTTTAAAATCGTAGGTCACAATTAACCACGGAACGCGGGTTCGAGAAGATCTAGCTGAAGATGAAATAACCTTTGATGAGGCAGATTTTGGCGGGCTAATGCTTCCCCATAACGATGCTCTGGTAATATCCTTACTCATTCATGACACTAACGTTAAAAGAGTGTTGATTGATCCAGGTAGTTCAGTCAATATTATCTTGTTAAGAGTCGTGGAAGAAATGCTCATGGGAAATCAAGTTATCCCAAAGGCACGAGCCATATCAGGGTTTGATAACTCAACAGTGATAACCAAGGGAGAGATCGAACTAAACACTTACGCCGAGGGAGTAACTAAGAGCATCAAATTCCAAGACATTGATGTGACATGGCTTATAACGTAATTATGGGAAGGCCCTGGATCTATGACATGAAAGCGGTTCCATCCACTCTTCACCAGGTAATCAAATTTTCCTCAGAATGGGGAATCAGACAAATTAGGGGTGATCAACAGGCCTCCAAAAATATAAATTCCGTATCACTTTATAACAAAAAAGAGACGGAAGAATCGGAAGACAGATGAATCTTCCAAATAGATGTCACTGGTCAAACATGTACGGAAAAAGTTACTGACAAAATAGGTATGCAAGAAGTAAATGTTCAAACAGATACGGGAAGAGATACCCATGAGAAGGTGACCACGGGAGATGTGTTGGACCACATAGATGTGGACTCTAGACCGGACGTCATTCATGAACCAGAAGAAGACAAACACATCAAAACAACTATGGAAGAGCTCGAAGCTGTTCCATTGTTTGAGAAAAAACCTGAACAGAAGGTGTATATAGGCACGAGGGTGAGCCCCGATCGAAAAGGTACGTTAATTGATTATTTAAAGGCTAACGCAGATTGCTTTGCGTGGTCCCACTCAGATATGAAAGGTATTCCACCAGAAGTGATGACTCCTAAACTGAATGAAAATCCATCCTTCGTACCTGTTAAGTAGAAAAAAAGAAAGCAAGGACCATTCAAGAACCAAGTGATTGACGAAGAGGTACAAAAACTGTTGAAAATTGGTTCGATACGAGAGGTAATCAACAACGACTCCCAACTGGTAGTAAATCAAATGCAGGGGACTTACATCGCTCGAGAGACTCGGACGCAACAATATCTGGAAAAAGGCACGAGAACTCATAAGACAATTCAAAACATGGAAGGTAATACAAATACCTAGAGAAGAAAATGCAGAGGCAGATGCATTAGCAAACCTCGCAGCAGTTACAAAAATAATGCAATTGTCGTTCATCTATTCCATTCACCAATCGACCAAGACAGAAATGAGGTAACTTTCAACAATTTAACCTGGGATTGGAGAAACGAAATTCTTAATTTTTTGCAGAATGGCACCGTACCTGAAGACAAGAAAACAACTCAAGCACTTCGCCGCAAAGCTGCACGGTATTGCCTAATTCGCAACTCATTATATCGCAAAATGTTCGAAGGACCCCTAGCTAAATGCCTCGGACCTAATCAAATGGAATTCGTGATGAAAGAAGTCCATGAAGGACACTGTGGAAATCATTCAGGAGCGAGATCCTTGGTAGAAACCCTAATCAGAGCCAGGTACTATTGGCCTAAGATGGAAGAAGATGCAGAAAACTTCGTGTCCAAATGAGACAGGTGCCAAAGTTTTGCCAATAACATGCATCGACCGACAGAATCTTATCAACAAGCTGGAACGCCATCCACTTGAAGAGGTACTACTTCTAAGGAAAAGAAGTATCCCCGATCAGGTATTGCACGTTCGATTTTATTCTGATCATTTAAATTTTACTAACTTTTTTAGATGATAGGCATAAAGCAAACCCATCACCAGATGATGATATTAGACCTGCAAAGACGTGAGGAAATAACACAATTTCCGGTCTAGGGTTACACTTTCTGATGGACATTTTAAAGGGTTAAGCAATCATCATCTAAAAAATTATATACCTTTGTGTCCCGCACGTTTTTCCTTTTCAGGAAAAGGACCACAAGGAAGGAATAGTCAAGTGCTCGAGATTTCATTCTTCAAAGCTCAAACACTTGGGGGACTATACAGTATGGAAGGCTAAGATGAAGCAAAGAAGACTATCAGAGAGTCAATGCTCGAGCCTGAAGATCCATCTACCTAACAAATCAAGTTATACGAGCAAAATCGAAAGAGCTGAAGACTCAAACTCAAAGCCTGAATCAAAAAACCTTCGAACATGTTCGGGTTAAAAGGCAAAATATTAGCTACGAGGAAGAAATGCACATCTTTGTACTTATTCAAAACTGTTGTAACAAAAATAGTTAGGAGTAAAAGATCATCATCATTGTACTCATTCAAAAACTGTTGTGATTAAAAACAATTACAAAATCTTTGTACTCATATAGAAAACTGTTATCGAATAAAACAGTTACGGATGAAAGATCAAAACCCTTGTATTTGCTCAGAAAACTGTTATCAAATAAAACAGCTACGGATGAAAAAGCATTTCCCTTGTACATATTAAAAACTGTTGTCAACAAAAACAGTTACGGGTAAAAGCCCCGATCATTATAAAAACTGTTACTAATGAAAAACAGTTGTTTTCTTGTATTAATTCGAAAAAAACGGTTACTTATGCAAAACAGTTACGAGATACAAGTGTGTATCAAATCTGTTAAATGAAAATAGTTGCAACATGAGTTTTAGACGATAAATCAAACACATGTAAAATGTCATGAAAGTTCAAACGAAAAACTTTCTTCAGAAGCATTCTCAAACATGTGAAAAATTCCTATCACTGTATTGCATTATTACACCATGATGAAGTTGAGACGTCTTCTTCATTAAGTGTCAATAAAAAAAGAAAGGGCCCTCTTTCACAAACAAAGCCTATTACAAATAAGGCTCACATTTTATACAACACCGTGCCTACTATGAAAAGGTACGAGTGATTTCAGCATCTTCATGCGAAAATTCAGAGGTAAAACAAAAACCTCAAAAATGAAAACATGCAAATGACTAAAGAGTGAAACAAAAGCTCAAAACAAAAAGTCACACTTTTCATATATTCAAAAAAGAGCGGCTAAGTAAGAACTAAGTACTAACTAGTACTTAGCCGCATATAGTTTATACATTAAAATTCCCCTAAGTTGTCAGTTGGGGACTTTAGAAAGATTCAAATTTACCCCCGATGGAGCTGGGGGTAACCACCAATCAAGTAAAAAATAAAAAAAGAGAGATCTTAATCTTTTTTAGGAGAGGGATCAACTTCTTCACTGGCAGCAGAGGCAGGAGCAACTTGGGACGAAGAGGCTTGTGTAGGATGGGGTTCATCTTCAGGCGAAGAGATATTCCGACCTTGTTGAGCCTTTTCTATGGCTTCTTTGGTTTTAGCAATTTCAGCATCATGGTCAAAATCTTCCCTATTCATCTCCGTCAATGTATCAAAGCGAGAAGTCATGTATGCCCAACTAACATCGACCGCAACCGCCTCTTCAAGATCTTCATAATCTTTCGCCCATACCTGAAGCTCAACTCTTAGATTGTCCTTTTCAGCCTCAACAGCTTCATGGGCAGCCCTCAAAGGCACAATAGACTCCTCCAGAGATTGGATTTTTTCAAGGGCAATGCGAAGATCCTCTTGAGTCCGGGTGAGTGACTGCACAAGCTCGCCAGAATATTCCTCCTTCCGCTCCAACAAGGCTTTCAAATTTATAGCTTCTTCTGAGGCACGGGACAACTGCTCAGCAAATGTAGATTCGAGGATATTCTTATCCTTATCAGCCTGATTGGAAGAAGCCTTCTCCACCGCCAGTTCCGTTGCCATGAGTCTCATCTGCCGCTTCAAGGTACTCCTTTCTTCTTCTAAGGCATCCTTGTCGATCCTTCGGCTTTCATATTGCCCCTTCCAATTCCCAACTTCAGCATGCCACTCCTTTAACTCTTGCTCCGTGTTATAAATCCTCTTCATAAGCTCTATACCTATGAGATTGGTCTACAAAAAAGATCAATTAGATATGATACGTTAGATTTTAGATACGTAAATAAGAATAGAGCAAACGACATGTTACCTTCAAAGAAGAATGAACAACTTCATTAGCCTATGTAAGGGCGCTATGGCTGTCAAGTTTAGTCCTCTCTGTTGGACCAATCAAAGGCTTCAGCCACACTTCAGGTTGTCCGGATTTCTTAAAGAGGCTTCCATCAGCCGGAACTTCAATCAGCACTTGCCTCATCTCCCTGCTGGAAGACCCTACCTCTGTAACTGGAGGCGCGGAAGCAGGCTGCGATAAAGAAACCACGAGAAGTGAAGTTTGGGGAGAAGAAGAAGTATCAGGCACAGAAGCTTGATGAGCTGAAGAAGCCACGGGCAAAGCGCCAATAGGAGAGGTAATAGCTAAAGGAGCGGAGGAAATAATAGGAGCAGACTCTCTAAAAGGAGAAAGAAAAACAGCCAGAGGAACTTCGTCAACAGCGGAGCCAAAGCCTTCGCGGAATAGATGATCCACGAAATCATGTGCAGGAAAAGAAGAAACATCCCCGGATGTAGAAGGTCTCACTTCAGGCACGGAAGGTACATCCACGGGTGTAGACTCATCGTCCGAAATCACCCTCCTTCTTCGTGATTTGTTCACCAAAGCACCCTCCTCTTCATCTTCTACTTCAACGGATCGAGACTCATCAACTTTCCTCTTCGAGGAAGAAGCACTAGAAATAATTCTTTGGGTATGAGCCAAAGACATCTTCGGAATAGAGGTAGTAGACACCCCACGAACAAAAAATCCTGTCAAAAGGGAAAAAGATAAACGACAATGAAAAAAGAAGTTCGAGTGAGGAAAGAAGTGAAAACAAAAGCTTCACTTACCGTGGGTCTTTACTTTCCAACCGTACTTCCCAGAGAAGTACTTCCAAGATCTTTCTTCCAATGGAGAAAGAGACAATAGCTTTTCTACCCAATCGCGGATATCAGAGACATTCTCAACAGTACCCATTATTGCTTAACGAAGAAGGAAATAGCTACGGTGTTAATAAAACACTTAAAGAAAAATGAAGAAAAATAATGAATAAGAGTTAGAAAGTACTCACGTGCACGATTCCACTTCTCAGGAAGGGAATATTTTCCTCGCCCACTAAACCAGCAGTGGGCACAGCGACGTACCGGAGGTACCAACCTCTATCTTTATCATCATCAGGGGTAGCCAATACTCTCTTGCTCCTGGAATCTAGAGTAAACACCCCTTGATAAAATACGGTAGGGGAATAAAGATGAATGAGGTGATTGAAGGTAAAAGGAACCGAGGCTAAAGAAGCTAAACTCCTAAGACACGCGACAACCCGCCACACAAGCGGACCAACTTGCCCTAAGCAAATGTTGAAGAAACGACAGAACTCTATGATGACTCAATCAATAGGAGGTCTAAACCCTAGAGTAAAAGGGTACGTATAGACAAAAGAATACCCAGTCTTGTAAGACGTTATTCTTTGATTGCTATTCGGAATATAAACAGGAAAATAAGACCTCCAAAAACACTCCCTACGAACAAGGGAAATTTGACCTTCAGTAATAAGGGTTGGATACCTCTCAACGCTATCAAGGGAAGAAGACTGTTCTACAAGAACTTGATTGTCCCTAGTAAAGACAAACTCAGCGGGAATAATTTCATCAAATCTAGGTTCACGAAGGTGTTCATCTCTACCTCTAGACAAAGACCGGGAAGCGTTAGCCCTTGGAGAAACTAAAGACCTAGCAGAAGGATGGGAGACTATCTGAGAAGAAGAAGAGCCTCTCGAAGGAGTGGATCCTAGACTCCTTAGTCTACCACCCCTCCGACTCCTAGTCGGAGCAGAAGATGGTGTTAAATTCTCAACATCTATTACTCTTTTGGGTTGATTTGAAGAAGACATGTTTACAAAGGCAAGAAAATATTCTTTACAAGTAAAAGAGACAAGTTAGAAAGTGTTTCGTGGAAGCAAAGAAAAGAAGAAAGGTATTTATACTTGAGAACAACCGTCAAACATGGGAAAAAATAATGATGAAAAGTCATAATTGAAAGTGTCACTTCGGGACTAACGCAGCCGCAAAAATCCCTAAAAGGCGCCGAGTAACTGCAGAACCAATCCGGGAAGGACACGTGGTTTGAGCATTAAATGGAAGTGACAAACGACGCCTATGTTCAGAGAAGGATACAATGTTTCGAGGTAAAGCGGCGGCAAAATATTCCCGCCATAAATACGTATCCACTTACCAAATATTAATCGATAAATAAATGGTAAGTGGGGGGACTATCTGTATTGGTAAAAAAGAGTCTCACACGTAAACTGATTATAGACAACTCAGCCGGCTACGTGGACCAAGGAAAACGCGACAGCTGGATATGATTCTATAAAGAGGCAGATAACAAAGAGGCACAAATCAATAAACCTTCGAGTTCATTAGCCACGGGAAATTCTACCTGATTAAGACGGGGAAGAGACACAGTCAAAGTGAATCCGGACAGAGCTACGGGCAGATTCAAGGATCCTCAATTAATGATCCATACGTTATATGACCTTCATGCAACAGTTACGGTTACCCTTTGTAACGCCTCATTAATGTAATAATTAGTCAATAATGGGCGATCATTGCAAGAATCAGACGTTATATTAAGAAACTCCCTATATAAAGGAAGGGAATATAACTTGTAAAGGGTAGCTAGATTGCGAATACAACACACTTTACTTTTCAGCGTATCATACTATTGTCTTTTACTTATACTTCTTTATTTAATATTATTTCCTTGATTATCAATAACCCGCGTTCATCCTAAAAATAACTTTGGTCAAATGATCTAATTCTTTGGTTAAACATCCGCCCCATTACGCACCACGACATCCCCTTCATCATAGGCCGAAAGACAGACCCCTAGACTGTCCAACTGATAAACCTCCCGAGCCAAAGGCCTCTGACCTGCTTCCAAATGAGCCAAGCTACCCATGGATTTCCAACCAATAGCGTCGGCCACCACATTCGCCTCTCAATAAAAATAGTTACGGATAAAACCCCATACCTTTATGAAAACTGCTACAAACAAAAAACAGTTATTCCGTTGTATTAACTCGAAAAACTGTTACATAAGGAAAACAGTTACGAAATACAAGTGTATATCAAACCTGTTAAAAGAAAACAGTTGCAACATGAGTTTTAGACGATAATAAAACACATAAAAATTGTTATGAAAGTTCGGCACAAAAACTTTCTTCAGAAACATTGTTAAACATGTGAAAAATTCCTATCTCTCTATTGCATTTTTACACCATTATGAAGTTGATACGTCTTCTTTATTAAGTGTCGATAAAAAAAAGGGCCCTCTTTCATAAAACCGTACCTACTACGAAAAGTTTATAATCCAAGCATTTTATATGCAAAACTCAGAGGTAAAACTTAAACCTAAAAAATGAAGCATGCAAAAGACTTAAAGAGTGGAACAGAAACTCAAAACAAAAGTCATACTTGCATTGATATACTAACGGCTAAGTAAACTAAGTATTAACTTATACTTAGCCGTATAAACTTTATATACATTCAGGTGCCCCTAAGTTTTTCATTTGGGGACTTAATAGGATCCAAACTTACCCCCGATGAGACTGGGGGTAACCACCAATTGAAAAAAAAAATGAAAAAGAAAGAGGAACCAACTTCTTAAACTTCTTTGGAAGGGGGATTGACTTCACTAGCAGAGGGAACAGGAGCAGCTGGGGACGAAGAGACTTGAACAACAGAAGCCTCACCTTCAGGTGAAGAGAGATTCGGACCTTGTTGAGCCTTCTCAATGGCCTCCTTGATTTTTGCAATTTCAGCATTAAGGTCGAAACCCTCTCGGCTCATTTCAGTCAATGTGTCGAGGCGAGAGTTCATATACGCCCAACTAACATCAACAACTGTCTTATCTTCAAGAGCTTCGTAATCTTTTTCCCACAGCATAACCTCAGCTCTTAGTTCGTCCCTCTCAGCCACATCAACATCATTGAAGGCCCTTAAAGGAGCGAGAGACCTTTCGAGGAGTTGAACTTTCTCCAAAGAGTTGCGGAGATCCTCCTGGGTCTGAGTAAGTGATTTCACAAGCTCGCCTGAATACTCGTCCTTTTGGTTCAGCAAGGCCTTCAAATTCCTGATCTCCTTAGAGGCAAGAGACAGCTGCTCCGCAAATGAGGATTCAAGGACGTTCTTATCTTTGCCCGCCTGATCAGAAGATGCTTTCTCCACAGCCAACTCTGCCGTCATGGCTCTCACTTGCTTCTCCAAGGTACATTTTTCTTCTTCTACAGCCTCCATGTCGAGCCTTAAGCTTTCATACTGATCCTTCCAGTTATCAGCTTCAACACGCCATTCTTTCACTTTCTGCTCCGTGTTAGAAACCCTCTTCATAAGCTCTGTGCCTATGAGATTGATCTGCAAAGGAACGTCAAATTAGATATGGTAAATACATGTACAAGAATGAACACAAGAAAATGCATTTTACCTTTAAAGAAGTATGCACGATTTCATTAGCCCATGTAAGGGAATTGTGTGTAACGACCCGGTCGGTTGTTTTGAGAGCTAGCGCCCCAATCCCCTAATAACTTATCCTCCCAGGTCTATTTATGTTATTGGAACTTGTCGGACCGTTGAGTGGTGAAATTCGGAGTGATTTTGGTCATATAGTCCTTTAAGGTGAATTTCAGCTTTAGAAATTGAGTCGTAGCTAGATCTATGTGAAGACGGATCCAGAATGGAATTCCGTCGACTCTGTTAGCTCCGTTGAGTGATTTCGGGGTTAGGAGCATGTTCAGATTGTGTTTTCGAGGTCGGATGTAGATTTAGGCTTGAATTGGCAAAAGTTAGAATTTCGGCGATTTTGGCCGATAGGTGAGATTTTGATATTGGACTCGGAATGGAATTCCGAAAGCGACAACAAGTCCAGAATGTCATTTATGACCTGTGTGCAAACTTTGAGGTCATTCGGACGAGTTTTGACGTGGTTCAGCGTCGAATGTGAATTCTAAGAAATTCCTAAGTCCTTAGGCTTGAATCTATGCATATTTGAGTATTTTGATGTTATGGGATGTGTTTGTGAGGCTCGACCAAGTTTGGATAGAGTATTGGGATCAGTTGGTGGTTTTGGTTGAGGTCCCGGGGGCCTCAGAGTTGGTTCGGATGCTTAACGGAAGAATTTGGAACTTGGCAAATTGCTGAACCAGGCTCCTTCTGGTGTTTTCGCACCTGCGAAGGTTTTCCCGCAGGTGCGATATAGAGGTCGCATGTGCGAAGTTGGTTAGGCTGGGCAGTGTCCGCAGGTGCGACCTGGGTCCCGCAGGTGCGGAACCGCAGGAGAGTTAATGAAATTCTGCACCTGCGATGCCTTTTCCGCAGGTGCGGTGAAAGGGACCGCAGGTGCGGAAATCCTTGTTCATATTCCAAAAATCCGAGGGTTATGTTATTTCACCATTTTTGAGTTGTGGGAGCTCGGGAGAGGCGATTTTTGAGGGACTTTTTACTTGGGTGTTCAAGGTAAGTGACTTCTAAACACCATAGGTTAATTTTCATGTTCCTAACCTTAAATTCCAGATTTTTGAGTTGAAATTGGGGAAAATTGGAAGAAACTTCCTAGACCGAATTTTGGGGTTTTGATTGAGTATTTGACCTCCGATTTGAGAGATTTTTATATGGTTAGACTCGTGAGTGAATAAGGGTTCAGAAAATATAAATTTTACCCGATTCCGAGACGTGGGCCCGAGGGGCATTTTGGTCAAATTTTCTAATTTCGCGTTTTAGTTCTGAAATAATTAGTTATTTTGATTTCTTGAATTTATATTTACATCCTCCTTCCACTCACTCGCTTGAGTCGGACTCAATCACTCTTTTAGTTTGGAAAGGGTAACTTGAGCAATCAAAGCTACGCCCTCTTCCATTGCTGACTATGAATAGTTGACAACCAGCTTAGTTATCCTCATCAAACCACTTACTTGATGTCTAGCTTCCCAATTGGTAGACGGGTCTTTCTCAACGTGGTGTATAGCACGAAAAACCTTTCGATACAAGATAGGGCCGTTCACATGAAAGAATTCTGGTATGGCAGGAATACTGTCGACCATTACGAGCGATAGCGAAGCCAAGCCGTATAAAGGCCAATTTCTATTCTTTGTTATTTGTATGGAACTTATCTGTTACTAAGATCCTGGACGTGGCCATCGAATTGAATATATTTGGACCACCCGTAGTTGGATACTCGTGGCAAGAGCGTGATTATTGATTGATTTGCACAGTCGAGGTAAGTGGCTTGCCTAACTCTGTGTTGGGGAATTTCCCTTAGGCATTTTAAACTAATTTTTGTTATAAAACCCCGTGTACATGAGGTTACGAGCGAGTGCACGTGATATCTTCACAGAAGTTCCATATTTCTTTCTACACAATGCTTCATTTTCAATTCTATTATTACTGTTATCGGTTGAACTGCATAATAATTTATGATTTTGCCCTGGTAAATTGATTTCTAACTGGTTTTCCAATCGTTACTATCATTTGAAACTGATTTAAGGATTTTACTCTGGAATTTCTAATTGATTTTTCTTAAAACATTTAAACTACGCTATTTTGAGATTTACCTTATATTACGTATTTACATAGGGACTGCGGGCGTAGACCCTGAGCCTTTCCCTCATACTACATTGCATACATGGACTGCGGGCGTAGACCTGAGTCTTTCCCTCATACTGCATTGCATACATAGGGATTGCGGGCAGAGACCTGAGCCTTTCCCTCATACTGCATAGCATACATAGGGATTGCGGGCAGAGACGTGAGCCTTTCCCTCATACTGCATTGCATACATAGGGATTGCGGGTAGAGACCTTAGCCTTTCCCTCATATTGTATTGCATTGTGCCTTCCTTCTTATTGAGCCTTATATATATTGCGTTGATCTGAGCATTTAACTATACCTTTTTCTTGCTAGTCTTTACTTAGAATTTCTAGTAATTATTACCTGTTTTACTTCCTTGTTCATTATACCTATTATTTTGCAAACCTCAGTAGGGCCTCAACCTGACCTGGTCACTACTTGAATGGGGTTAGGCTTGGCACTTACTGAGTACCGAATGTGGAGTACTCACGCCCTTCTGCGCATGTTTTTCCCATGTGCAGATCCAGGTCTCAGTACGCACTATCACCGCTAGTCAGTAGCCAGTGCCAGGAGACTTGAGGTATAATATGCAGCGTCCTCAGATCTCCGAGTCCCCTTGCTATCTTAGTGTAGTTAACACTTGTAGATGAGATTATACTGTCGTTTCTTTCTAGTGGTACATATTGAGGCGTAGAGTCAGCTTGTGATGTATTGATGATATTCGGGGTCTTGGGTATAGTAAATCATAATGCCAAGCGGAGTAGAGTATTACTATGGCTTTAGTTCATTTTATTACTGTTTTCGCTTGTTATCTCAAACTCTTGTTGAACAAATAGGCTTACCTAGTCGTCTAGACTAGGTGCCGTCACGAGACCCAGTCAGAGGGAGAATTGGGTCGTGACGCTATGGCTGTCCAACTTAGCTCTCTCTGTTAGGCCTATCAACGGTTTCAACCACACATTAGGCTGGCAAGACTTTTTAAAGAGACTACCCTCTGCTAGAACTTCTATCATCACCTTCCTCATCTCCCTGCTGGAAGACCCTACTTCTGTAACAGAAGGCACGGAAGCAGGTAGAGATGCAGGAGCCACAGGCAAGGAAGTATGAGGGGCCGAAAAAGCCACGGGAGAGGGAGCAACGACAAGGAGCAGGAATAGCCACGGGAGAGGGAGCAACGACAGGAGCAGGAATAGCCACGGGAGAAGGAGAGAAAACGGCCAAGGGAGCTTCATCAGCAACAGGACCAAAACCTTCACGGAACAAATGGTCAACAAATTCACGCACGTGAGAGGGAGTAGCATCCTCGGAGGCAGAAATTCCAACTTCAGGCACGGAAGGCACAACGACAGGTGTAGACTCGTCGTCTGAGATCACCTTCCTTCTGCGTGACCTATGGACCAACGTGCCCTCTTCTTCCTCTTCTTCCTCTTCCTCCTCCGAGGTCCTTGACCCACCTACCTTCCTCTTTGAAGAAGAAGAACCTGAAATGATTTCCTGGGCCTGAGCTAGGGACAACTTGGGAACAGACGCAACAGAAACTCCACGAGCGGGAAACCCTGTCAAAGGAAAAAGGGTAAAAAGGAACGCTTAAACAAGAAAAGAAGCAAAAATAAAAGCTTCGCTTACCGTGAGTCTTAACACTCCAACTGTACTTCCCGGAGAAGTACTTCCATGAACGTTCTTCCAACAGAGCGGTTAACAAAAGCTTTTCTACCCAATCTCGAAAATGAGAGACATTCTCGACAGTTCCCATGATTGCTGCAAAAAGAAGAAACAACTACAATATTAATAAAATATCAAAAGCAAAAAGCAAGGAATGTGAGCAAAAATGTACTCACGTGCACGCTTCCACTTCTCAGGGAAGGGAAGATTTTCTTCACCTACTAAACCAGCAGTAGGCACATCAACATACCGAAAAAACCAACTTCGATCCTTATCATCGTCAGGAGTCACCAGCACTCTTTTACTCCTGGAAGCCAGGGTAAAAATTCCTTGACGGAATAGCACTGTAGAATAAAGGTGAATAAGTTGATTAAAGGTGAAGGGGACCAAAGCTAAAGTAGCTAAACATCTAAGACATGCAACGACTCGCCATATAAGAGGACCGACTTGTCCCAAACAAATTTTGAAAAATCGCCAAAACTCGATGATAACTAGGTCGATGGGAGGCTTGAACCCTAAGTTAAAAGGATAGGTATAAACAAAATAATATCCCGTCTTGTAAGACATTATTCTTTGATTACCATTTGAAATGACGACAGGAAAATCGGACTTCAAAAACAGTCCCTGCGTATAAGAGGAATTAAACCTTCAGTCAGTAGGGTAGGGTACTTATCAGCACTATCTAGAGATGACAATGAAGAAAGTTGATCTCTAAGTGCCTGACTATCCCTAGCGAAGGTAAACTCCAAAGGTACTATTTCATCGACCCGCGGTTCATGCAAAGGTTCGTGATGTTCTCTACCTTTGGACGAAGATCTGGAAGCCCTAGCTCTCGGAGAAGTTAAAGACCTAGAAGAAGGGGGGGGGGGGACTAATTTGAGAAGAGGAAGAACCCCTTAAATGAGTAGAACCTAAACTCCTCAACCTACCATCTCTCCGGCTCCGCGTCGGAACAGAAGAGGGAGTCAAATCTTCTACATTTATAACTCCCTTAGATTGGTTCGAAGAAGACATATTTACAAAGACAAGGAAAAAGTTCTTTACAAATAAAGAATGAAAGTTAGAAGCTTTTCGTGAAAGTAAATAAAGGAAAAGGAGTATTTATACTCGAAGACAATCGTCAAAAATGGGAAAAAACAATGATGTGAAAGCCATAATTGAAGGTGTCACTTCGTGACTGATGCAGCCGCAAAAAGCCCTAAAAGGCGCTGAACAATTGCAGAACCAACCCGAAGATGACATGTGGCTTAAGCATTAAATGGAAGTGACAAGCTACGCCTACGTTCAGAGAAATATGCAATGTTTCGAGGGGCGCGACGACAAAATATTCCCGCCATAAATGAGTATCCACTTACAAAATATTAATCGATAAATAAATGGTAAGTGGGGAGACTATCTGTATTGGTAAAAAGAGCTTCACACGTGTAATGATTCTTGATTACTCAACCAGTTATGTGGAGCAATAAAAACATGACAGCTGGACAGGATTCTGTAATGAGGAACGAGGCAAAGAGGAAAGACACAATATACCTACGGGGTAATCAGCTACGGGAAACTCAACCTGATTGAGACAAGGAAGAGACACGGTCGGAATGAATCCGGAAAGAGCTACGGGCAGATTCAGAGATCTTCAATCAATGATCTACACGTACACGACCTTCACGCAACTGTTACGGTTACTCTTTGTAACGTTACATTAATGTCATAATTAGTCATTAATGTGAGATCATTGTAAAAGGTAGACGTTATATTAAGAAATTCCCTATATAAGGGAATAAAATATAACTTGTAAGGGACATTCGAACTACGATTATAATACACTTTACTTTCTGTGCGTCTCATTATTTTCTATTTACTTACTTATTCGCAATTATCATTATTACCTTGGTTATTAGAAACCCGCGTTCATCCTAAAAATAGCTTTGGTCAAAGGATCTAATTCTTTGGTTAAACACTTCCTTCATCCAAGGTATTGAAAGAAATATCAACAGGAATTACATTTCTCATCTGACCTGATCTTCCTGGAAATTAACTCAAATTATTTTCTTGTGTTTCCCTATGCCCTTTTCGCTTACTACTCCTAATTGGTGCGTTATTTCTTTACTTATGCTGCCATTTATCGTCTATAACCTACATATCTATGTCTGTTCCTCGTTTTTCTCATTCTGTCTCTGCTTACAGAAGATCTACTTCTTAGATAAAGTTTATCCTAATTTACTTTCTTTTTTTCGGTTCATTTTTCAATTATTATTTTCTTTATGTATCTGGTTCTGAATTTTATTTTTTGTTCCAATATGTTGATATTCCAAGTTGGATGATAATCAATGTGTTTTGTTGTTTAGGTGTTTGATGAAATTCTTCAATGTTATAAACAGCTGAAATAGCAATTCTAATACTTCGAAAAGGATAGAAACAATGTTTTTGTCCCTTCTCTTTTCTACTTGTTTCTATTTTGGTGGTTCTTTCTTGCAATAAATCATTTTTGTTGGATTAACCGAGTTTTTATTTCTAAGATTGCAAATGTTTTATCTTGTTATTGGTGTCACATTTTTCTTGTTAGTGAATTATAAAGAAGGCATCCAGAATGTATTTACACTTTCGGTAAAGATAGGAGGCTCTTATTTTTTCCCCCTTTTTTCGTTTTGTATTTTTTCATTAGTACCTCAGTTGTTGGCCTATATCAATTTAGAAACTTCAGGATAAGGCTATAAACTGACCGTCCACACTAACAAATATTTTGAGCAAAGGTAAAGCTTCTGTTATTAAATGTTACAGGAGATAATACCTTTATTAAACTGAAGTTTATGGGTTCAGACAACTACTAATAACCTTGAATCTAATACATCAACAACTGGCTCCAAAGAGCACAAACAACAAGAGTTTGTTACTTTTGATATGGGGTTTATACAGGAATATGAATAGCAGCCTTAACAAACCATTGACAATAAATATGTTGCAAAGACTAAGCCATTGACACTAAATATGTTGTTGGAACTCTAACTTCATCAATAAGGAGTACTCGCTAATGTTGTTAAAATAGGTATTTGGATCAATGAAGAATTAAATTGAAGTGAACTTAGTTTCATGTGCAGTTATCTTTCTGCGACATGACTATTGTAACGATCCGGTCGGTCGTTCCGTAGAATTTGCACCGTTATTCCTGTTTCTGCCTTGTTATGCATTGTTTAGTTGTTTATGATGTGTTGGAGTCGGGTGGTTCGGGGTCGAAGTGGTTGTAATGAGAATTAAGACACTTAGTCTCATAAAATAGCCTTATAATTAGGAAAGTCAACTAGGAGTTGACTTATTGGTAAATGACCTTAGAATGCAGAGTTTATGACTCTGATAGCTTCGTTAGGTGATTTGGGACTTAGGAGTGTGTTCGGAATGGGATTTTGTTGTCCGGTGTAGAATTAGGCTTGAATTGGAAAAAGTTAGTTTTTGGCGATTTCCGGTCGGCAGTGAAAAATAGGCTATCGGGGTCGGAATAGAATTTCGGAAGTTAGAGCAGGTACGTAATGTCATTTTTGATATGTGTGCAAATTTTAAGTTCAATCGGATGTGTTTTGGATGGTTTCGGCATCGTTGGTGGAATTTAGAAATTTCAAAGTTCATAGGCTTGAATTGGATGTGATTTTGGTGTTTTGGCATTTTTTTGGTGTTTCGAAGGTTCGACTAAGTTTGAATGAGGTTATGGGATGTGTTTGTATGTTTGGTTGGAGTCCCGAGGGCCTCGGGATGGTTTTGAGTGATCAACGGGGAGCTTCGAAGGCATTTTCTGCTGCTGAAGTTTTTGTTGTTGTCTTTTCCGCACTTGTGGATTTTGGACCACAGGTGCGAGCTGCAGAAGCGGCAAAGGAGGTCGCAGGTGCGGATTGAGGCCCTTAGGGGGGAGAACCGCATGATCGGTTGAGTGGACGCATCTGCGGGACCGCAAGTGCGGTCTATTGAGCGCAAGTGCGGTCCACAGGTGCGAGAATTAGGACCGCAGGTGCGAAAAGCCTAGGCAGAAGGTATATAAGTTGGACTTAGCGAATTTGGGTCTTCGTTTCACCATTCTCATTCGGTTTTGAAGATTTTGGAGGGTTTTGATAGTTCTTCATTGAGGTAAGGTTTTTGGACTCTAAACTCGTCTATATGTGATTAAAGGTCTAACTAGTGGTGACAAATTGGGGGAAATCAGTGTAAAAAGGGTAATTAGAGCTTGAGATTAAGAGACCTTCTAATGGGGATTTGAGGGGTCATTTGGACTCCGATTTCAGTGTTCTTGGCATGTATAGACTCGTGAGAGGATGAGGATCATTATAGTGTAAATTTTATTGAGTTCCCAGACATGGGCAGGGGGATCGGGTTTGGCCAATTTCGGGAGTTGTGCCTAAATTTGATAGTTTTCGATTGAATTCCTAGCATAAATTGATGTTGTAAATCTGATTTTGGTAGACTTAGAGCATTTGGGAGCCAATTCGAGGGGCATGAGTATTGCGAAGTAGCTTTTCGGGCTGGTTTGAGGTAGGTAATGACTTTAAATCTTGTCCTGAGGGTATGAAACCCGGACTTAGCATCTTCTCACTGTTTTGGAGTGACGCACACACTGGATGACGAGTGGGTGGCATGCACTGATTAGGGATTTGGACTTGGTCCTTCCCGTGGAAACTATGAGTTGCGTAATTATTTCTAAATAATATGATAAATTGTGTTTTAAGACTATTACTATATTTTTGGGTTTTACGCCATGTTTGGGGCCTTGTGCCGACCTGTTTGGACCCCTTGGGGGCTATTTACTACTATTGCTCACTGTGTTGATTCATGTTTTACACTCAGTCATGCTATGTTTAACCTATATCAAAACTCAGTCTTATTTATATTGTTTTTGATTTAAAATGATATTTTGGGTCGAGTACCCGTTTTACTGATAGCCCGAGCGGCTTTTTGTGAGGTTTCTGACTGAGTGAGGCCGAGGGCCTATGTTGTGAGAATGTTATGGGATCGGGCTGCGCGCCGCAACATGTTATACTGTTTATGGTGACTGAGTGAGGCCGAGTGCCTGATTGTGAGGATATGATATTGGATCGAGTTGCACGCCGCAACAGATATTATATTGATCGGGTTGCACGCCGCAACATATGTTTATTGGATCGGGCTGCACGCCGCATCAATATAGCGCTTGGGCTGTAGGAGCCCCTCCGGAGTCTGTACACTCCCTAGTGAGCGCAGGTACCTACTGAGTGCGAGTGCCGAGTGATGAGTGATTGGGAGGCATGAGTGACAGTGAGGCTGCCCGAGGGGCTGATGCTGAGTGGTTGTGAGGTATGCTGAGGGACTGATTCTGAGTGGTGATTTGCCCGAGGGGCGGTTTATGATACTTGTTTTACCTGAGTGACTATTTATGATTCATTTCATCTTAAAACTAATACTTTTGGGTATTTTACTGAATTTAGTGGAAACCATATCTTTTTCAAAGGAGTTTTTACTGAAATTGGCTTTTAAAGCGTACTGATTTAAGGTATACACTATGGGAAGGAAAGACTGTTTATTGTGACTTGATGATTTGATCCTGTGTGTTTTCTTACTGCTCAAGACTTGATTTATTTTCATTACTAATGAGTTGGCGTACTCGTTATTACTACCTACACCTCTGTGTGCAGATTCAGGTGTTGGTACCGAGCGTTAGCCATCTTATTACGCACGGAGCCGGAGTCGGGACATCGAGGTAGCCGTCAGCGTCCGCAACATCTCTATTTTCTCTTTCTTGTTTTGTACTTTGTTCTCCGTTATGAGATTTATGTATTGTGCCGTAGTATTCTTGGTAGTATTCTTTGATGTTCATGACCTATTGGCTCCGGATCTTGGGAATGGTTGTAGATTGTTTAGCTTGTTTGTTTGCTTAAAAATTTAAGGATTTAAATATGTTTTATGAAATGTTGATAATGATTTGGGAAATTTTGAAAACAAAAATGTAAATATGTGATTATTGGCTACCCTAATTCCATGATAGGCTCCATCACGACCGGTTTAGGATTTGGGGTCGTGACAAATTGGTATTAGAGCACTAAGTTACATAGGACTCAACGGTCATGCGCAGGTTTAGTAGAGTCTTGCGGATTGGTACGGATACGTCTGTACTTATCTTCGAGAGGCTGCAGAACCCTTAGGAAGCATCTCACATTCTTGAATTCTTGTCGTGCGAATCCATTTATTCAGCCAAAAACGTAACTCTTTGAATTCTTTTCATGTATTCGAATGCGCACGTGAGCGCTCGTATCAGATGTGCATCGACGGCTTGTGATTTCCATGGGTGAGATGTGATTTTAGCATAGTGATAATGGGCCAGTCTGGAAGACTTGAGGCCGTATTTTGTCTGTGGCCTGAGTGCTGAGATTATGTTTGTGTCAACACGTGCATTTAGGACTTATATGTCCGTTTGTGTTCTTATTGCTGGAATTTGGCGACTAGATGACTACGTGGTGAGTGTGATTGATAGTTGATACGCTCAAATTACACTTTAAAATAGTGTAAAGCGATAGATGTCAAATATAGTAACCCAACAAGGTTGGGGTAGAATCCCATTGAGAACAATATGGAGACGATTAGGAATGTAAGAGAATTATCACTTATCCCGCAATGCCAAACAAATAGATTTTGGTTTTGAAAATGTTTATACCTAAATGGGAAAATATAAACTAACCTAGAAAGCAAGTAAAATGATCAATGGCAACAAGCATGGATGCTTCAGGAATTATACTCAAGTAATGATCCAACGTATTTCATGATTTTACAATATGACCGAGTTTATGTTAATTAGCCACGAATAATAATTCTTAATTATCTTTTTCCAAAGACTAACAAGACTTCCTAATTGAATTATTCCTAACCCAATTAAGAGATTAAGCACACCCGGATATGGCTACAAGTAGTTCAATCTATCCCTAGGTAGAATCTATAAAATGAGGGTTAAAGCCTCAAGTTCTTGTTAATTAATCTTTCCCAACCCCAAATTATCTTTTCCAAAATTAACAAGGAGTTAATGGGCGAGTCCTAGGGTTAGCTAATCCCGTTGGAAACATTAAAGAACAAGAATAATTAAAGTAACAACAACTCACTTCATAAATACATAAAAATCATTCAATACATAAGCACAACAAGGTATTTAATCCACACTTTAAATATGTAAATTTCCATAAACAAGATTCAAGTGTTGGAAATAAATACTACAGACTTAAATATACAATACAAAGCAATGAAATAAAGAAACAAGCATAAATGGGTAAGAAATCCTTAACCACAAGGTTGAAATATTCAAATCCCAAGTGTGTGTGCAAACTGTCACAACCCAAAATCCTAACTCAGGTCGTAATGGCGCCCAACGGCGGGGTCAGGCAAGCCAACACTATATTCCACTAAGGGTTCTTCCTTATCCGATTAATTACTTCATTATATACCAAGTTATAAAGTTGAAATCATAATATCGAATGATAATTAACCTGTTTTAAACAGAAGCAGTCATAATGAGGCGTGGGTCCGCAGTATACATGTATGTACAAACATAATCTACACAATTACTATGTGTGTGCTAGGAACTAGTGTCACGAGTATCACGGGCATACTAACTGGATAAACAAAATATAGGATATACAATCCCATTGTCTGAATTAAGTAGAAGGGAACAAAAGCAAAAGAAACTCCATGGTGCTGCCCGAGGATCGCTAGGAGAAACAACTCACTGTGAAGTCAAGTCCGCTACAGTCAATATCTAGCTCCGGTCTGATAACGAGATGCACCAGCCTCAGAACCTGTACAGTTAAGTACAGAAGTGCAGCATGAGTACATAAATAAATATGTACCCAGTGAGTATCCCATCTAATCTCGAAGAAGTAGTGACGAGAGGTCGACTTGACACTCACTAAGGTCAAACAGGATAATATATGACAAGAAATAACGAAATACAGTAGGCATGTAAGACAGTGAGCAGCAAATGCGTATCAAGCACATAAATCCAGGTAACTACTAAAAATAAATAACAATGTCCACTTTCCTTTCCCCCAATATCTGTCAAGCCAATGAACATGAAACAATACCCAATAGTCATGGGTACACAGGAATAAGACAACCGGCGGAGTCGTAAGGGAGACATCTAAGCACTGTTTGGTCGTAAAGCTTCCCCCGCTCGCGAATCATACCTGCGACTCGGATGCTGACACATATATACCGAATTATCATAAAGCTTCCCCCGCTCGCGAATCATACCTGCGACTCGGGTGCTGACTCATATTTTTCGAATTATCATAAAGCTTCCCCCGCTCACGAATTATACCTGCGACTCGGGTGCTGACACACACACACACACACACACACACACACACACACATATAT
>ML299078.1:0-15746 GCA_005239495.1 Nicotiana undulata
CATATCGCTGCTACATTACGCATTTTATTTGTTATAAATTGTAAATAACTGGAATAAACGAGTGTTGGGGTAGTAACTCCTAGGGATTTATATGTTGGCTTGCCTAACCTCGCCGTTAGGTGCCATCACGACCTGAACCAGGTTTTGGGTCGTGACAACTTGCTTCTTGCCTGCTTGCCTCATAACTCGAAGAGCGACGTAAGTATCATAAAAGGTGCATCTCGGGATCGGATGATGAACTCATCTGTCGGAAACCACTCAAACATCCATTGAACCTGTTCTTCAGACAGGTTACCAAAGAGCTCAACCCATCCCTCGGCATTCTCAGGCTGAGCGAACTTGTAGGGGATGTAATTCATTCGCTTCGGGTGATGGAAAGCGATGTGGTCATCCCAGATCCTTCGATGAATGTCTTGTCGGTATTCACCTCTTTGGAGGTGTTCCATGAGCCAAAGTTGAAGTAATAGATTGCAACGTTCGAAATATCTTGCTCCTTGTTGACACTTCTCCAAGGCCCGATATATGTCTGCAATAATTATAGGTACAATTCTGAAGTCATGCCCATCAATCCCTTCCATTAAGGCTATCTTAAAAGCTATCATGCGGAAAACACTTTAGCTTGGCTAGGTTTGACCATAATGCATGCAACAATACAACAGAGTAAGGTTTCTATGAGGTTTTAGATTGGTACCCTTGAGCGGACAACTCAAGGGGGAAAGGCACGGAACCGTCGACTGCACCGCTGATCGACTAGTTTCACCGCAAATAAGCCTTTCCGAATTTAGGGGGTAATAATATAGGAAGAACGCAACCACTTATCAAGCGTTGCTATAGTATTTTGTTTGGCATGAGTGGAGTATGAATGTTGAGCATGATTATGAGGTAATAAGCATTAAAAACAAGTTGTCATGTATTTGCACGTTAAGGAAAGCGGTAAATACAACAGTTATGATTTAAAGCAGTTACAAAGGAAAACAAAGAAACATGTCAGTTTGTTGCTTTTTTTTTGGAAATAATAAATACTTGAAAGAGATAATTAATTGCACATAAAGGGGAAGGGAAAGGGTGAAAATATTAACAAAGTACAAATTCACGAAGCAATTTGAAATGGTAAAAGCCTATAATCCCCAGCAGTGTCTCCATGTTGTCGCCCCCCTTTTGTACTATCCATCCCCAAGAGTTGTTTACAAATTATTATAGGCTAATGAATAAATTACATAATTTAAAAAATGGAAAATAAGAAGCTATTCTATAGGGATCCTTCAATTAGGCCCAAATCCTCCAAACCTCATTGCCATATGGTATTTCATAGCCTTTCATAATCCGGGTGTGTAAAAGTTCCCTAAGTACCTCAAGGGCTCCCGTGCAATGCTCACACCCAGACTGAGTAACCAGGAATTGACCATGTGCAGTGTGGAAGTACCAGCCTCAGTGTGTCAGAGTTCAGAGGGAGCTCAGAGGTCCCAAAGCAGTGCTCACACTGAGGGGGCAGAACTTAAGGGTCTAGGAATAAAGTGAACTGCAGGAGATAGGTTTGAGAAGGTTTTGACAAGAAACAGTACTGGATTGATTCAGTAAGTAAAGAAGTTTTCTGAAAAAGGACTGATCAGTAGTAAAACAGCTCGAACATAATGTAAACATATTTTGGAAAAGCATCAAACAACTTGAACAAGTCCAGCATCATTCAAACATAGATTTCACTCAGGGATAGTGGGAATTAGGGACACAAAAAAACATATTAGGATACTTGTTATCGTTAGAGAGTATCACAAACTAGTATTGAACCTAAACAGTCACAAAAACAGTTGGTCACAAAGAGTTCATGCCAAGAACTAAACAGGGAGTACAGGGAGGGGACAGTACACATAATCACACATAGGTTCAGCAAAGGTTAGATGCTTAAGATCACATGGGACTAGGTAACACATAATGCAATTGTAGTACACTAGGGATCACAGAAGACATAAACCGATTACATTAAAACATATAGGGGGTAGTACACATGCTAGGCTAAAGGGAAAGGTAAAGCATATAAACTAGTTGCAAGTAGGACAACAAAACCACAAGTAGAAGCAAATTAGGAATAATATGAATTGAAATACCCAAAGAAACATATTGTTTTGGAACTTTAAATGTAAATTGGAAACATACCAGTTGAAGATAGCAAATACAGAGTAAGGAGTAAGAAAATAGAATGACTAGTCTTGGCTTTCAGCCGACTAGTAACAGCAAGCAATCAAGAGAAGAGCAGTAGAATGTGTGTGTGTGTGAGTAAGAGAGAGTAGAAAAAATGTGTATGTTCGTCCCTAATACTAATGAGAGAGTAGAATACTTATAGTTTTAAAAATGAGTAGTGAGATAAGGTAAGGAGTACTTATTACTCATAACAATGGAAATAATATCCCAATAGAATCAATCATAGACCGGACTCCCTTTAATTAGGGAGTCATGATTCAAACGGGTACAAATTGCATCAAATAAGGAAAGAATCACTTAAAAACTTACTTCACCATAATAGGAATAATAAAGGATGTGGCATGTAATAAAGGCTAAGTTCACAATACATAATTAAGGAAAATATATGTCAAACAATTGACAGTACAATATAAGGTAGAATACCGTTTTGACTCTGCAAATCAGTCACAAGAATAACGAATGGGTTTGAAAATCACAGAGCATCAATACTAACTAAGGAAAGTACCACACGAACAAGGAAACAGTTCAACAGTCAGTACAGAATCACAGGGAAATATACAAAATCACGATTTCAAGGAAATATCGCATCTTTGAGGGAAATCAATAGAATAAGTGAAGAATATTATGTAAAACATCGATATAACAAGCAATCAAACAAATAGCACAAAAATCAGAGAAACCCTAAGCAAGCAAACGAGAAGCACAGAGCACGTAGAAAGTCTGGTAAACATACAAGTTAGCAAAACATAGCAAGCAGGATGAACTCAAACCCTAGAAATTGGGGTTTCAATAGAATAACTCGAACAATAGAGAAAATTTAAACAAACGTTTCAAAACTATACTAAAAATAATATATCAGTGCTAAAATCAGATGAGAAAATGTTTTAAAAGGGGTCAAGAAACCCTAGTTCTCAAAAATGCAGAATCATTTGAAAAGCATCAGGGTTTTAAGAGAAAATAGGTGAAAACCCCAAAATAAACATAGATCTATTACAGATCTAAAGGAATCGAAGGATTCAGAGTTAGGGTTTCAAAGAGAGAACCCTGAGATGAAGATACCGGCCTAGAAACCCATAGGTTTAGGCAAAAGATAGAAAGATCTTACTCAGAATCGAGCCCTAAAGGCCTGAAGCAAGCAAGCACAAGCCAAATGTGTGACTAGACTGGTCCTCGTCCCTTGAGGGCCTTAGGGATAGCATTACCGGCGTAAAGGAGTCGTAGGAGGCAAGAAGATGGTTAGGATTCCATGGCCTCCAGCGAAGAGACGGCCAGAGAAAACGAAGGGCCTCATTGGAGTCGGAGAGGAGACTGGAAGTCTCTAGAGAGTTAGAGAGTTAGAGAGAGAGATTAGAGAGATGAGAGACCGAGTGAAATGAGGGGTCGGGGGGTAGGCTTAGGTTAATTATGGTAACTAATAATCTGGGTCGTTGATTCAAATTGATCAACGGCTCAGATTGATCAAAGGTTTGGGCCGGGTAGGAATTTGGGGTCTGGGCCCGGTGAATTGGGTTAATTAAATCATATGGTTTGGGGTCTAATTTGGGCTATATTTTAAAATAAAAATGGCTAGTTGTTAAATACCCATTAAAATTAGATAAATAATTAATAAAATAGCTAATAATTACATAAAAATGAAATTAAGGCTAAATAAATAAAATTAAGGTAATTAGCCAATAATAAAAAAATAAACTGACTAATTATCGAATTAAAATTGCATAGAATGTACAATTAGGCTATAATTGCAAAATTTCTGTAATTATAGCTAAATAATGCCAAATTGGCTAATTCGTGAAATAGTTAGATCCTAATAGGATAAAAAAATGATATATTGAACTAGGAAATATTTTGAAATTGTTTATAATGAAACTTATGATTAATTATTGGATATAAAAGTGCTTGATAAATTAGAAATAATTTGATAAAATATGGGAAAATTATGAAAGAATGCTAGTTATTATAAAAAGTGATTTTGAAGGTATATATGCAATTTTAAAATAGTTTGAGGAAAAATTGGATATCAACACCTCCTCGAGGTGCTCCTGTGAGGCCTTATTTCAGCGCTATGTCGGAGAGTTCTTATCACCCACCAGCTATTCAGGGTTCCTCCGGCGGGTATTCTGGTCATCAGGGGTCTTCCATCCCTTATTTTCTTGCTATGCCAAAGAGTTCATACCGTCCTCCAGCTATTCAAGGTTCTTCAGGGCAGCAGGCTATGGTGCCGAGCGGTTGTTATGAGTGCGGGGATCCAGGCCATATAAAGAGGACTTGTCCCAGGCTTCGAGGCAAGGCAATGCAGCAGAGTCATCAGCTTATGGTTTCAGCACCGGCGGTTCGACCACCCAGAGGTATAGGACAGGCTGGTAGAGGTCGTCCTAGAGGTGGAGGCCAGCCAGGGAGAGCCTAGTCAGCTCCTGTCCATTCAGGTGGAGGTCAGTCATCCGACGCTCCAGCTATATTCTATGCTTTCCTAGCCAGACCAAATGTAGTGGCTTCAGATGTCGTGATCACAGGTATTATTTCAGTATGCGGTAGAGATGCATCAACATTATTTGATCCAGGGTCAACTTATTCATATGTATCAGCCTTGTTTGCTCATTTCATGGATGTTTCTCATGAGTCCTTGGGTACTCCTGTTTATGTGTCCACTCTTGTGGGAGATTCTGTGGTTATGGACTGCATTTACCGGTCATGTGTGGTTACATTCTATGGGTTCGAGACCAGAGCGGACCTCCTGTTACTTGATATGATTGATTTTGAGGTCATCCTGGGCATGGATTGGCTATCTCCCTAACATGCCATCCTATATTGCCATGCCAAGACTGTTACTCCAGTCATGCCCGAGTGGCCGAGATTGGAGTGAAAAGGTTCCTCAGTCAGTGCAACTAGTCGGGTTGTTTCCTTCTTGAAGGCTCGACGTATGGTCGAGAAGGTTTGTTTGGATTATCTTGCTTATGTGCGGGACACCACCGCCGAGTCTCCGATGATTGATTCAGTGCCGGTAGTTCGAGCGTTTGCTGATTTATTCCCTTCAGACCTTCCAGGCATGCCACCTGATCGTGACATTGATTTTTACATTGACTTAGCTCCATGCACCTAGCCTATATCCATTCCCCTATACCGTATGGCTCCGAAGGAATTGAAGGAATTGAAAGAACAGCTTGGGGAGTTGCTAGCTAAGGGGTTTATCAGACCGAGTGTATCGCCTTGGGGTGCTCCAGTGTTATTTGTGAAGAAGAAGGATGGGACTATGTGTATGTGTATTGACTACCGCCAGTTGAACAAAGTCACTATCAAGAACAAGTACCCGTTGCCGCGCATCGATGATTTGTTTGACCAGTTTAAAGGGTGCTCAGGTGTTTTTTTAAGATTGACTTGAGATCGGGGTACCATCAGCTAAAGATTCGGGACTCGGATGTTTCGAAGACTGCCTTCCGTACTAGATATGGTCATTATGAGTTCCTGGTGATGTCCTTTGGCTTGACTAATGCCCCAGCAGCATTTATGGATTTGATGAACAAGGTGTTCAAGCCTTATATTGAATCTATTGTCATTGTCTTCATTGATGACATTCTGATTTACTCACGTAGCTTGGGGGAGCACGAGCAGCATTTGAGAGTTGTGCTCCAGACTTTGCGAGAACAAAAGATGTACGCTAAGTTCTCCAAGTGTGAGTTTTGGTTAGATTTTGTGGCATACTTGGGACATGTGGTATCCAGAAAGGGTATCAAGGTGGATCCTAAGAAGATTGAGGTAGTTCATAGTTGGCCACGCCCTACTTCAGCGACCAAGATCAGGAGCTTCTTGGGACTGGCAAGTTATTATCGCCGATTTGTGGAGGGATTTTCATCCATTGCAGCTCCTCTGATTAGATTGACCCAAAAGAATGCCCCATTCTGATGGTCCGACGAGTGTGAGGTGAGCTTCCAGAAGCTCAAGACAGCATTGACCTCAGCACCAGTGTTGGTGTTGCCTTCCGGTTCGGGGATGTGTACAGTTTATTGAGACGCTTCACGCGTTGGTTTGGGATGTGTGTTGATGCAGGAGGGGAGAGTTATTGCATATGCTTCACGACAGCTAAAGGTTTATGAGAAAAATTACCCTGTGAACGACTTGGAGTTGGCGACGATTGTTCATGCTCTTAAGATTTTGAGGCACTACTTGTATGGGTGCCTTGTGAGGTTTATACAGATCACTGCATTGCAGCACTTGTTCAAGCAGAGGGATCTTAATTTGAGGCATCGTAGGTGGATTGAGTTGCTGGAGGATTATAACATTACTATTCTTTATCATCCGGTCAAGGCGAACGTGCGCCTTAAGCAGGAAGGCGGAGAGTATGGGTAGCTTGGATTTCATTTCGGCGGAGGAGAGATCTTTAGCCTTGGACATTCAGTCCTTGGCTAATTGCCTGGAGAGGTTGGACCTTTCAGAGCCCAACCGAGTTCTTGCACGTGTGGTTTCTCAGTCTTCATTATTGGGGGTTATCAAGGCTCGGCAGCTTGATGATCCGCACTTGGCAGACCTCCGGGAGACAGTGTTACAGGGTGGTTCCAAGGAGGTTTCTATTGTCGAGGATGGCGTTCTGAGACTTCAGGGTCACTTCTGTGTCCCTAATGTTGATGGCCTGAGGAAGAGGGTTCTAGAAGAGGCTCATAGTTCACGGTATTCTATTCATCATGGTGCTACGAAGATGTAACGTGACTTGAGGCAGCACTACTGGTGGAGGGGGATGAAGAAAGACATTGTGGAGTATGTGGCTAGATGTCTAAATTGCCAGCAAGTTAAGTATGAGCACCAGAGGCCAAGAGGGCTACTTCAGCAGATGCCTATACCTGAGTGGAAATGGGAGCGCATCACTATGGACTTCGTAGTTGGGTTGCATCGGACTTTGCGGAAGTTTGATGCGAATTGGGTCATTGTGGACAGGTTGACCAAGTCGGCACATTTCACTCCAGTAGCCACTACTTATACTTCTGAGAGGTTGGCCCAGATCTACATTTGGGAGATAGTCCGGTTGCACGGTTTACCTGTGTCCATTATATCAGATAGAGGTCCTCAGTTCACCTCGCACTTCTGGAGAGCGGTGTAGAGTGAGTTAGGCACCAGGGTAGAGCTCATCACAGCATTCCACCCTCAGACCGACGGGCAGGCGGAGCGGATAGTTCATATATTGGAGGACATGCTCAAACCATGTGTGATTGACTTTGGAGGGCAGTGGGACCAGTTCTTGCCTTTGGCCAAGTTTACTTACAATAACAGTTATCAGTCCAGCATTGATATGGCTCCATTTGAGGCCTTGTATGGCCGGCGATGTCGTTCTCCCATCGGGTGGTTTGAGCCTGGCGAGGCTAAGTTATATGGCACCAATCTAGTGAAAGATGCTTTGGAGAAAGTAAAGTTGATTCAGGAGAGGCTTCGCACAACACAGTCCATACATAAGAGTTACGCGTACCAGAAGGCGCGTGATGTATCATTTATGGAGGGAGAGAAAGTTCTGCTGAAAGTCTCACCGATGAAGGGTATTATGAGGTTTGGAAAGAAGGGAAAGTTGAGCCCAAGATTTATAGGCCCATTTGAGGTGCTGAGGCGAGTTGAGGAGGTCGCTTACGAGCTTGCTTTACCTCCCAGTTTATCAGGAGTTCATCCGGTCTTTTATGTGTCCATGTTCCGGAGATACCATGCCGACATCTCTCACGTGGTAGATTTCAGCACCATTCAGCTAGATGAGAGGTTGGGTTACGAGGAGGAGCCAGTTGCTATTATTGACATGGCAGGATCGCCAGTTGAGGTCCAAGAGGGTTTCCACCATAAAGGTCCAGTGGAGGGGCCAACCAGTCAAGGAGGCGACTTGGGAGTCCGAGGAGGACATGCGGAGCAGATATCCACATTTATTCAGTACTTCAAGTATGATTCTAGACTCGTTCGAGGACGAACGTTTGTTTAAGAGGTGGAGAATGTAACGACCCGACCAGTCGTTTTGTATTTTAGAACCCCTGCCCCTAAATGAGACTTTCCATAGTTGCTTTTACTGATTTATAACTTGCGGGGATGGTTGGTTCGAGGTTTGGGGGAGTTTGGGGTAGTATAGGAACACTTAGTTCCTTAAGGTTGGCCTTAAAAGCCAAGTTTTACTTCGGTCAACATTTTTAGTATACGACCTCGGAATCAAGATTTGAAGATTCCGATAGTTTCGTATGATGATTTCGGACTTGGGTGTATGTTGACCCGGGAGCGTTTCGGCGCAGAATAGTGAAATATAATTCCTTAAGTTCAAAAATTGAGGTTTGGAACTTGTTTTTGTGTTATCGGGGCCCAAATGGAATTCCGAGATCAGGAATAGTTCCGTTATGTCATTTATGACTTGCTCACAAAATTTGGTGTCATTCCGAGTAGTATAGGTATGTTTCGGCGTGTTGAAAGCGAATTCAAGAACTTAGAGTTCTTAAGTTGAATCCAATTGGTTTTGGGGTATGATTTTAAGATTTAGTGTTTTTTCGGACGTTTCGAGGGCTCGAGCGAGTCTATATTATGATTTAGGACTTGTTGGTATATTTGGACGGGGCCTCGGGTGGGTCCGGATTCCATTCGGACACCGCGCGAGGCAAACTAAGCTCTAAAAGAGTTGTTGGTGCACCAGATCTGGTGCGACCGCACCTGCGAAGGATCAGCCGGAGGTGCGGTCAATGCCTCGCATGTGCGGCCTCAGAGGGGGCTGCTCAGTTCCGCAGGTGCGGGCCATTTCCTATAGTGGAGCTGCAGGTGCGAACTCCCTTCCGCATGTGCGACCCCTAGCCTCCTTCTTCTTTTACACAGGTGTGTGCCTTGGCTCGCAGGTGCAAAAACCCTGAAGGCAGTGAGGTTGTATTAAATGCGGGACTTAGTAATTTTTAGGCTATTTTTCTTAATCTTGGACGACTTAGGGAGCTTTCAAAGGGGAGATTCGACTTAGCAATTGTAAGGTAAGTAATTTCTACCAAAAAGTGAGTTTAATACTTGACTTTAGAGTAGATTAACACACAAAATTAGTGGAAATCATGGGTTTAGAGTAAAACCTAGGATTTTGATAAAAATGAACATTTACCAAAGAATTTGTTATGAAATCATGCAAAAACTATATAATATTGATCCTTAGGCTATGGGTGATTATTCCCTTGAAAATTTCCGGAATCCGAATATGTGGGCCCGAGGGTGTATTTTTGGATTTTGCAAATTAGGTTGAAATAATCATTTAAATAGGAGAATTATGGACTTTTGAACATAGATTGATTTATTTACGTGATGTTTGACTAGTTTCGAGTCCTTGGGCGACGAATTTGGAGTTTCTGGCACATTCTTGACCCGGAAAGGAGGCTTGAAACAAGGTAAGTCTCCTTTCTAACCTTGTAAGAGAGAATCGTCCTCGTAGGTGGAATAACGAATTATATGCTACTATTTGTGGGGGCTACGCACGTGCAAAGTGACGAGTGTCCGTGCGTAGCTACTATTATGTAATGTCAGGGGAGTTTAGGATTGACAAGCATGCTTTATGTGCCGTATTTGTAATCTTAATGATAATTTAGGTTGCCTAATATCATCAAATTATTAATTGAACATCTAAAAGGTTATATTTCGCCATTTAAATTATTAGTCCTCTTTTGTAAGGTTTTTCTCTACTAAATTCATGGTTTTCTGTTGAAACCGTCTAGTTTACTTTTTTTATTGGTTTATTATGTGTGTATGTATACGGGTACCCGCGTCGCATGTATGATTCGCGAGCGGGGTAGCTCTACTATTATGTTGACCGCATCGCACGTACGATACGCGAGCAGGGTAATAGATGCATCTATGGTTCGAGCCGTTCGACCCTTCGGCAGTGCACATTTGTATTTCGTCGTATCGACCGTACGTTCACGGCATGTTATGTATTTGTTAACTTTTTGGTATTTCTGTGGTCATATAACTGTTGAATATCCTAAAAAATGAAATCAGTAATCTGTACGGTAGAGAACTTGACACATAAGGGTACTTGTAAGGTAGTTTGATGTTCCTCTCTTTATCACTTATTTATATTTACCACTCTTGCTTAGTATTAAATTTAAAACATATTATTTTGGCCCTAGTAAGTGTCAAGTCGACCTCTCGTCACTACTTCTTCGAGATTAGACTGGATACTTACTGGCATATTATTTATGTATTAATGCTACGCTTTGTACTTAATTGTACAGGTTCTGAGAAAGGTGCATCTGGGTATCATTCCGAAGCTCGCCCTTGATTGCTTTCGGTTGAGGTTTCATGGTGAGCTGCTTCTGCTGACGACATTCAGCAGCACTACGGAGCCTTCCTTTTGCTATTTGTGTCTATATTTTTTTCTCCGACAGTAGAATAGACTTTTACTACTTTTGGTTTTTACTCTACTAGATGCCTGTAGACTTGTGACACTAGTTCCTGGCACGCACGTTAGTAGATTGTTCTCTTGGGATGTAATAACTGAATTATAACTCCTTTTGGTCATTTCAGCTTAACAATTGCCTAAGTTATTCATTATTACTGAACGTCTTAAATTTAAACCAAGTAAGTGTTGGAAATGTTTGGGTAACATAAATGAAACTCACTAGTGGATTAATGTTGGCTTGCCTGGCAATGATGTTGGGCGCCATCACGACCTGGGTTAGGATTTGGGTCGTGACATCATATGTCCAAAATATAACCTTACTAGTCATTTAACACATTCATATCTAAGACAAATTTACGAGGTGTTACATTATCTCCCCCATGGGATCATTCGTCCTCGAATGATTGTCCTGACTGTAACTTATGTTAACTCCGGACCTTAAACGGGCCTGGGGGAAACATGAACTTTCATTAACACTTGCATACTAAACTGAATGAATACATGATTACTGAATTGTTGATATACTGAACTTAATGACTGCTGCATCGACTGAATATTGGTCTGCCATTGATACATGAATACAGAACTAACATGGATATTTGAATATTGAACTGGCACGAATATTTTAGAATTGAACTAACATCAATATCAGAGTATTAAGCTGGCATGAATATCTAAGTATTGGAATGACATGAGTAGTTGGGTATTGAATTGACTTGAATATCTGAGTATTGAACTGACATGAGTATCTGAGTGCTGGAAACTTGAATGTTATAACATGACACGTGAAATACTGGTTGTACCACCACTAATTCCGGTGGCAACTCCAACTCGTAAGCTAATTGACTGATCCTTCGCAAGATTCTATATGTCCTAATATAGTAGGGGCTATGCTTTCCCTTATTCCCAAATCTCATAATGCCTTTCATAGGCGAGGCTTTTAGAAACACTCAATCACCAACGTGAAACTCTAGGTCTCTATGCCGCATGTCCGAATAGGACTTTTGGCGGCTTTGAGTCGTCTTCAAATGCTCTTGAATCAACTTAAATTTCTACATAGTCTGATAGACCAAATTTTATCCCAACAACTCTACTTCACCAACTTTGAACCAACCAATTGGCGATCTACACCCCCGCCCATACAAAGTATCGCACAGTACCATCTTGGTTCTAGAATGGTAGGTGTTATTAAAAAAACTCAATGAGAGGTATGTGATCATCCCAATTTTCTTTAAAATCAAGGATATCTTCAAGTGTTTGAATAATGAGCTCTGCTTTCCCATCTTTCTAAGGATGAAAAACTTGTGCCTAATCATTTCTGAAATGACTTTTGAAACTTCATCTATGTTTGGAACACACAATCTGTCTTGGTACCTCAAAGTACCATCATCTCCCCTTATTCAAAAGCCATCGTCTTATACTTGTGAATCTCCTCTTTCTACTGCAACACATAGGTATCATCAAATATTTTCTCCTTCTCTTTGGCTACTAAGGGGGAACAAGTCATATTCTAGACAACAACTCTACAATCTTTGGAGTACGCAAATTGAACTCCTAGTTGGGCTAGGCGGTGAATTTCTTTCACCAAAGTTCTCTTATCTACCTCAATCATGAGTTATACTTCCCACACTTGACTATCTTCTTAAGAACATCTTGAAAACACTTATAGTATTATTGTGAACTAAGTCTTTGACATGTACTCTAAATTTTAGAGTCCCGTGCAGTGGCACTATCCTCATAACACATAAATAGGCATGATTTTATAAATTTTCTGTGATCACTTTATCATCAATAACTAAGATCAATGATCATTCTACTCACTTTGTGTTTCTTACACATGCTAGACATAATCCCTATGGTAATTATACAATTTTCCCTTATTACCGAACTGATTTTCTTTTTCATATCCAATGCTAACTATTTGAGTTTCATCTGGACTTTTACTGATGGTTTTCACATCTCCCCCTTAGATCAAAGGTCTTATACTTGCGGATCCTTTTTTTTTGAAAGACTAAATTATTCACATAACGGAAAGCTAATGTGTTCACAGCTATTTACACAATCTTAATAATTTAACTCTGCTTACACTGTCAGTCTTGGAGAAACCTCTTTTCGATAATTCCTAAATGATATTCTTCTATAGTTTGCTCTCTCACTGCTAGCTATTTTTTTTCCGCTGCCGCTATACTTAGGGTTTAACTTAAACTCTTTGGGTTCTAACACACATTCGGTCTTTCAAATTGTCATACACTCACTAGAGTTAACTTGGCTGAGTAGATCAATTGTACCTCTACTACCTCTGTTGAAAGTGCTAATTCATTGTATCTACTCAAAACTTACTTACTACCCATTTTCTAAGCGTCTGCTAGCATCTTACTTTCTTCTCTTGCTTTGAATAACTAAAGTAAAGCATAAGGTTACTCCTAACTTCTCTCATTATTTGACCGTATTCTTTTTCCACACTCTATCATTCTTTTTGAACTATGTCCATGGATGACATTTAGGGAAATTTCATCTGTCTTAAACAAAATTGGAATATCAAACCCCAAATTTTCTATACACTTCAAAATCATTTTTGACTATAAACATCTGGAGTAAACACTTAGTCACATAATCTAAGGGGGAACTGTCTTATCTTTTATCTCACAGTAATAGCGGCTTCTTACCGTAGTTCACTAATGTGATACTTTCTAATTCTGATTTGAATAAATTTAAACAACTAAAAATCATTCCTTGAAATTCAATATCAGCTGCTCTTGGTTCTCATTTCGTACATCATGTCTTCTTAGTCATATACCTGAGTTGTGCGAAATCACACCTTTGATAATAACAAACGTTTCTGACTCCTGGGTATTTTACCCTTAGGCTCCTTTTTGTCCAAAACTATAGTGACCAATGTTAGGGTCTGACATTTGAACTATCATCATCTGATAAATCACTTACTGCACCATCCGGTGAGTCTTGGTATTAATCTATACCTAAAATATGCGAAGATTTTGCTATAACCACTTTTACTTACATTTTCTTTTAGCACCCGTAGGCATCACTGTATACTCACCAGTCATTAGAATTTTGATACACTGAAAATTGGAGATCTGGTAACTGAATAACTGATAACTGGCATCCTGAATAACCATAAACTTGCTAACTGAAAGATTGTATAACTGGTAATTGAGGTAAAGTGATAACCATAGAACATGATAACTGCTTTTGTACTTTCTGATAAGGTTACGCTCTAACATGTACTACTACCCATGGCATCCCACTTTTAACATCATCTCAAGTCTCATTTGTTACTAACATGTACTACATAATTGTACCCTTATGGGGAAATCATCTTCTCTAGAACCTTGGATTTTCTTGCCCGACGCTTGGGTATTAGATACGTCTGAAATTCGATAGGATGAGATGGTTAACTATTGATCTAAGATTCATGGCACGATCTCGAGTAGAAAAAAGTGAGACAATCCTAGATGACTTGGTAGTTCACTATTTATACGAGTGGCCGGCACACACATATAAAGGAAACTCAATTGGACACGGCTTCATAGACTACCTAGGACTCTTGAACCTAAGGCTCTGATACCAAGCTTTGTCACACCCCGAACCTGGGCCTGGACGTAACACGGCACTCAGTGCCTGAATTCATGTGACTGAGCGAACCAACTGGCTGGCTAAATCAACATGTGATATCATAATATACTTGTAACGACCCAGCCGGTCGTTTTGTGTGTTGGGACTCTGTTCCCGTAAAATACTCTTTCCATAGCGGCTACTCGTGCCTTATGATTTGTGGGGGCAGGTAGTTCGAGACTCAGAAGTGATTTGGCCAGTTCAGGAACACTTGGTTCCTGAAGGCTAGCCTATTTGGCTAATTTTGGTTCCGAGAAGCATTTTGAGCAAGCGACATCGGAATAGAGTGTTGATAGCTCCAGCAGATCCGTATGATGATTTCGGACTTGAGCGTATGTTCGCCTCGGGTTTCTGATGACCCGGGAGTATTTCGGCACCTGAATTGGAATTCAGGATTTCATAAGATTTAGAATTCAGCCTGGAATTGGACCTCATGATATCATGGTCCGAATGGAATTCCGGAACTGGCAATAGTTCCGTATAGTCATTTATGACTTGTCCGCAAAATTTGGGGTCATTCCGAGCAGTATAGACCCGTTCGGCGTATTGGTGAGCCATTGAAATTTTCTTGAAAACATAAGTTTGAAACTAAGGGGTTTTTTAGAGTGATTTCTAGTTTGGATGATGTTTTTAGTGTTCTGGGAGCTCAAGCGAGTCCATCATATGATTTGGGATTGATTGGTGTAATTTTTCGAGGGCTCAGGTGGGCCCAGGGGTCTCCCGGACCCCAAGCGGGGTCAAAAACTAGCAATTTCATAGTTGATGGGAATTTTCTGGTTGTGACTGTCCCTGCGGTCCATGAGCCGCAGGCGCGAGGCTCGCACCAGCGGAAAATCCCTCGCAAGCGTGACCTCCCCCAGGGCCCAGGCCCATCGCAGGCGCGACCCTTTTTCCGCAGGTGCGAGTCCACACTTGCGAACCAAGGGCCGCAGGGGTGAAAACTGCTGGGCAGTTCTATAAAAGGCCCATTTCGTTATTTTTCTTCCAAAACTCGATTTTCCTCCATTGTTGAGACCCCTAGGAGCTCCAGATCAGTGTTAGCAAGTGATTAACTCAGGTAAGTGATTCTTTGGCTTCCCGCATGTGTATAACTTCGATTCTTGAGGAATTCCACATCCATAATTCATGAAAATCCATAAGAGGGTTTGGGAAAAATAGAGGATTTTTGNGGATAAATCCTCCTCGATTCCTCCTAAATTGATATAATTATGTGTTTTTGGGTAGTTGCGAGCCATCGAAGGTAATTCGGAGGATTCGTGCGTCCTGTTGATTGGTCCGTTGACCGGAGGAGTACTTGTCCAGGTGAGTCTTCTTTCCAAACTTTGTAAGGGGGAAATGTCCCCTAGGCTCCTTGTTGCTATTTGTGATTGTTGAGGGGGCTGTGTACGTACCACGTGACGAGATTCCGTACGTGGCATCTATACTATATGATGGGTAGCCGTAGGACCCACGAGCATGTTCTAGATATTTTTTATATTACCTGATCCTTTGTACAAGTTATTTGCCGATATATGATGAAATGGAGCTATGATAGCTTTGAGTTAAATGT
>ML299080.1:0-74747 GCA_005239495.1 Nicotiana undulata
CCCCCACCCCCTCCTTTGTAAAAGTGAAAGTTATAACGTGTCTTTGGGGAAAAATTGCTCTTTTAGAAGATAACTTCTGTCTTTTTAAACATAATCATTCACTATTTCTTTAATTCTACCTTCTCTAATATGAAAAACCAAACCCAAAATAGTCTGTTTTATGTTGTTTAAACTTGTAAACGCATTGTACTTGCAATAAACAAAGAGTGGAAGAAAAGAGAATATGTACATGGCAAGAGCACTGTAATGACCCGACCGGTCGTTTTGTGTATTAGGGCCCCGATCCCCTAAATGAGGCTTCCCATAGAGGCTTCGTGTGATTTATGACTTGCGGGGACGGGTGGTTCGGGATTTGAAAGTGTTTTAGAGTGCTGTAGGAACACTTGGTTCCTTAAGGTTGGCCTTTTTGTCCAAGTTTGACTTCGGTCAACATTTTGAGAAAACGACCTCGGAATCGAGTTTTGACAACTCCAGTAGCTTCGTATGATGATTTCGGACTTGGTCGTATGTAACAACCCGATCGATCGTTTTGCGTATACGGACCCCGTTCCCCTAAATAAGACTTCACCTAGCGGCTTATAGTGATTTATGACTTGCGGGGACGGGTGGTTCGGGATTCAGAAGTGTTTAGAGCAGTATTAGAACACTTAGTTCCTTAAGGTGGGCCTTTTTGGCCAAATTTGACTTCGGTCAACATTTTTAGCAAACGACCTCGGAATCAAGTTTTGACGGTTCCGGTAGCTTCGTATGATGATTTTGGACTTGCGCGTAAGTCCGGAAAGGGTTTTGGATGACCCGGGAGCGTTTCGACGCCAAATAGCGAAAATAGAGTTTCCTTAAGTTCATAACTTGGTTTAGAACGTGTTTTTGTGTAATCGAGGTCCGAACGGAATTTCGAGACTGGGAATAGTTCCGTTATGTCATTTGGGACTTGCTTGCAAAATTTTGTGCCATTCCGAGTAGTATAGGTCGACTCGGCGCATTAGAACTGAATTCAAGAACTTGAATTTTCTTAAGTTTGATTCTAGGGGGTTTGAGGTGTGATTTTGAGTTTTAGCATTGTTTTGGGTGTTCTAAAGGCTCGAGCAAGTCCGTAATATGATTTAGGACTTGTTGGTATAATTGCGCGGGGGCTCGGGTGGGCCCAGGTGCCTCCCGGACACAAACAAGGCCAAAAACCAGCAGCTTCAGCTGCTGGTTCACCGGATCTGGTGTGACCGCAGGTGCGGTTGCCCAGATCGCAGGTACGAGACCGCCCCTGCGGTCAAGGCCTCGCAAGTGCGGCCCTAGGGGAGATGGTCCAAAACCGCATATGCGGACCTTTCTCCGCGGGAGCGGATCCGCTGGTGCGGAAATCCCTCCGCAGGTGCGATCCCCAGCCTCCTTGCCAACTTTCGCAGGTGCGTGACCGCAGCTGCGGTCCTCGAGCCGCAGGTGCGAGATCACTGAAGGCAATGAGCTCATTTAACACGGGACTTAACCATTTTTGCACCATTTCTTCTCCACCTTAGGCGATTTTGAGAGCTCACGAGAGGGTATTCGGCCTAACTACTAAGAGGTAAGTAATTTCCATTTAAATGTTAGTTTATTACATCAAATCTTAGGTAAATTAACACCCAATTAGTGCAAATCAAAGGGGTTAGAGAGGAAACCTAGGGTTGATGAACTTTAGAGAATTTCACCATTTTTCTACCATGAAACCATACAAAACTATGTATTAATGATCCTTAGGCTATGGGTGAGTGTTTTCTTCAAAAAGTTCCGGAATCCGAGCGTGTGGGCCCGGGGGTGAATTTTGGGATTTCTTCAAGAATAATGAATTGGCTAAACTAGTAAGAGAATTTCATACTTTTGAGTGTATATTAACGTATTTATATAACATTTGACTAGCTTCGAGTCCTCGGGTGTAAAGTTGGAGTTTCGGGCACGTTCTTGGTTCGAAAAGTAGGTTCGACACGAGGTGAGTCTCCTTTCAACCGGAATTGTCCCCATAGGTAAATGTAAATGATTAAATTAACCTTATTTGCGGGGACTATGTGCGCGCAAAGTGATGAGAGTCCGTGCGTAGCTACTACTATGTTATGTCGGGTAGAATTTAAGATTTCACAAGCATGCCTTTATGTGCCTTACCTGTATCTTTATATGTGTTCCTAGTTGCTTATTATATTTGAAATTTACATGAGGATATTAGGAAGTTATGTGTAAGTTTAAGTGCCCAAATCTCTTATTTCAAGTATAATCCATGATAAATTCCTGAATTCCCTGATGATTCTGTGTATGTCTACGAGAATTCGTGTAGCATGTATGATTCGTGAGCGGGGTAGCCCCTATATTTATGTCAACCGCGTCGCATGATCGATTCGCGAGCGGGGTAATAGATGCATCTATGGTTCGTGCCGCTCGACCCTCGGCACTGCACATTTATTTTCGCGTCGCTTCAGATGTACGATTCCGCATATTATGTACTATGTATTTGACCGAGAGTCTTGTTATTATTAAATAAATTTCTTCATGTGGAAGGGGAAGTTGGATTCTTTTGTGATATGCTATTTGACTCATGAGTATAAATTGCAGTTTATAAGATTGATACTTCATGCCGTAGTGATTTCCATGACTACTATTCCTGTCTAGATTTATTTAATCATGTTATTCGTTATTGACCCTAGTAAGTATCACATCTACCTCTCGTCACTACTTCTTCGAGTTTAGACGGGATACTCACTGGGTACATATTTGTTTATATGTACTCATGCTACGCTTCTGTACTTAATTGTACAGGTTCTGAGGCAGGTACATCTGGTTATCATACAGGAGCGCGATCTTGAGGGTACAATTTGGATTAGGATACACGGTGAGCTGTTCTTCCTGGCGTTCCTCAGCAGCACTGTGGAGTTTTTTTTTTAATTTTTTATTTATTTTATATTTCTCTCTACCCCCTTCAGACAGTTGTACATCTATGTTGTCTATTTTGTATATTCCACTAGTCGCTTGTGGACTTGTGACACTAGGTCTCGGCACACGTAGTTGGTTTTCCTAGTATTTTGCTATGCTGTATATGTTGGCAAACGATCTTTTGAGTTTCATTTAATCAAGTTGCATCACTTGACTGTTTTCGTTAAATGATTTCCTAACTAAAATTTGGCAAGTACTTAATTATCCAACTAAGTGAAGTAATTTCGGTAGTGAACTAGTGTTGGCTTGCCTGACTCCGGTGTTGGGTGCCATCCCGACCCGAATAGGAATTCGGGTCGTGACAACATGGTATCAGAGCTCTAGGTTCACGCAGGTCTCACAAGTCACAAGCAAACCTAATAGAGTCTTGCGGATCGATACAGAGACGTTTGTATTTATCTTCGGGAGGCTATAGGGTGTTAGGAAACCACTCTTTATTCATATTCTATCGTGCAGTCGATGGTCTTACTAAATCTCGTTCTTCTATTCTCTCATAGATGGTGAGGACTCGTGCATCTGACGTTCCTGACCTGGGAGATGCCGCTACCCTTGCCATCCGAGGCCGTGGCAGAGGCCGGGGAAGGGCACCGACCTGCGGTAGGGGACGAGGGCGTCCCAGAGTTTTTCCTTTAGCACCCCCAGCGGATCCAGCAGAGGATTCTATTACTGAGGAGCAGGGTGAGGTGCCCTCAGCAGATCCAGCTCCGATAGATTTCATGACTGCACCGGGCTTCCAGGAGGTCATGGGCCGTATGATGCGGTTCATCGACACTATGACCCAGGCTGGTTTATTTCCAGCGGATCCTGCCACATCTCAGGTGGGAGGGGGAGTTCAGACCCCTACCTCCCAGGCCGTAGGTCATGAAACGACAGTATATCAGACTCCGGGTACTCTGCCCGTGGGTGGAGCACCGCCAGCAGTAGCAGCACCAGAGCTTAGACCACCTGCGGACGGCGATTCGCAGAAGCTACTTGATAGATGAACTCGATTGCACCCTCCTGTCTTCGGAGGTGAGAGGGGCGAGGATGACCAGGAATTCATTGATAGGTGCAGAGACAGACTACACAACATGGGGATTCTGGAGTCCGATGGAGTGGATTTCACTACTTTTCAACTAGAGGGCAGAGCCCGCAGATGGTGACAGTCATTTATCCTTGGTAGGCCAGCAGGTTCCCCTCCTCTCTCATGGGAGCAGTTCACTCAGCTGTTCCTAGATAGGTATATTCCACCCTCAGAGAGGGAAGAGCTGCGGTATCAGTTTGAGCAGCTAGAGCAAGGGCAGATGTCGGTGACAGACTACGAGTCCAGGTTTTCTGAGTTGTGTCGTCATGCCCTTATGATTCTTCCTACTTATGCTGAGAGAGTGCGGAGATTTGTAGCTGGGCTGCACTCAGGTATTAGGGCCAACATGGCCCGAGAGGTGGAGATGGGTACTCTATCAGCTTGTGGTCGAGATAGCTCATCAGATTGAGGGTTATCGATCGAGGGGCAGAGAGCAGGGTCAGCAGGACAAGAGAGTTAGATTCTCTGGAGATTTCAGAGGTGCTCCAGGCAGGGGCAGGGGTCAGTTCAACAGGGGCCAGCATAGCAGGCCTCCATATTCATCTCCTCCACCACCTCCCCGTGGTGTTCCAGTGAGGCCTTATTTCAGTGCCATGCCGTAGAGTTCTTACCGCCCACCAGCCATTCAAGGTTACTCTGGCGGGTATTCAGGTCATCAGGGTCTTCTAGTCCTTACTTCAGTTCCATGCCAGAGGGTTCTCACTGTCCCCCAGCTATCTAGGGATCTTCTCCAGGGTAGAAGGCCATACCACCAGCGAGGTGTTATGAGTGTGGGGAGTCAGGCATATGAGGAGGACTTGTCCTAGGTTTCGGGTCAGGGCTGTTCAGCAGAGTTACCAACCTACATACTCAGCACCGGCGCCCCTTCCACCCAGAGGTGGAGGACAAACTGGTAGAGGTCGTCGCAGAGGTGGAGGCCAGGTAGGGGGATCTCAGCTAGCTCTTATTCAGTCCAGCGGAGCTCAGTCTTCAGGTGCACAAGACAGATTCTATGCTATTCCGGACCGAGCAGATGTAGTGGCCTCAGATGCCGTGATCACAGGTACTATTTCAGTATGTGGTAGGGAGGCATCAGTGCTATTTGATCTAGGATCCACTTATTCATATGTGTCAGCCTTATTTGCCTGTTTTCTAGATGTTTCTCGCGAGTCCTTGGATTCTCCTATATATGTGTCCACTCCTGTGGGCGATTCTGTGGTGGTAGACCGGACCTATCGGTCTTGTGTGATCACCTTTTGTGGGTTCGAGACCAGAGAGGACCTCTTGTTGCTCGACATGGTTGATTTTGAGATTATCTTGGGGATGGATTGGCTATCTCCCTATCATGCCATCCTGGATTGCCATGCCAAGACGGTTACTTTGGCCATGCCTGAGTTGCCTAAACTGGAGTGGAGAGGTTCCTCAGTTAGTGCAGCTAGTAGAGTTATTTCCTTCCTGAAGGCTCGACATATGGTCGAGAAGGGTTGTTTGGCGTATCTTGATTATGTGCGGGACACCACCGCCGAGTCTCCGACGATTGATTCAGTGCTAGTTGTTCGAGAGTTTGCTGATGTCTTTCCTTCAGATCTTCCGGGCATGCCTCCGGATCGTGATACCGATTTCTGTATTGATGTAGCTCCAGGCACTCAACCTATTTCTATTCCCCCGTACCGTATGGCTCCGAAGGAGTTGAAGGAGCAGCTTGAGGAGTTGTTGGATAAGGGGTTTATCAGACCGAGTGTGTCGCCGTGGGGTGCTCCAGTTCTATTTGTAAAGAAGAAAGATGGGTTTGTGCGGATGTGTATTGACTACCTCCAGTTGAACAAGGTAACTATTAAGAACAATTATCCACTGCTGTGCATCGATGATTTGTTTGACCAGTTGCAGGGTACTCGGGTGTTTTCTACGATTGATTTGAGATCGGGGTATCACCAGCTGAAGATTCGAGCCTCGGATGTTCCGAAGTTTGCTTTTCATACGAGATATGGCCATTATGAGTTCCTAGTGATGTCCTTTGGCTTGACCAATGCCCCAGCAGCATTCATGGACTTGATGAATAAGGTGTTCAGGCCGTATGTTGATTCCTTTGTCATTGTCTTTATTGATGACATGTTGATTTACTCACGTAGCCTGGGCGAGCACGAGCAGCATTTGAGAGTTGTGCTCCAGACCCTGCGGGAACAAAAGCTATATGCTAGGTTCTCTAAGTGTGAGTTCTGGTTAGATTCCGTGGTATTTTTGGGGCATGTAGTGTACGGGGAGGGTATCAAGGTTGATCCTAAGAAGATTGAGGCAGTTCAGATGTCACAACCCAAAATCTATAGGTCGTGATGGCGCCGGACACCACTGTCGGGCAAGCCAACCCCTAATTAGTTGAAATATTCTCTTGCTTAACAATTTCGAAATCGTTGCAATTTTCTTGCATTTCATAATTTATTTAATAAATTCTTGTAAATTAAGCACGACGGAGAATCAATTTAATTCAATAAATAATCTCAACACATCCCCAGAACCCGGTGACACAAGTACATGAGCAACTTCTAAGAATTTTATACAAATACTACAAAACTTGCCCGAAATACAAATTGGACAAGGAGTTTAAAATAAAATACAATACATAGAGGGAGACTCTGTCAGCTGCGGGTCGTCTCCGGATACTGCAACTCGCCTAAGTCTCCAAGTCAATCACATTTCCAAGAGGGCACCTGTGCAACAAAAATGCACAGAAGTGTAGTATGAGTACGAAAGCAACGTGTACCCAGTAAGTATCCCGCTTAACCTCAGAGAGGTAGTGGCAAGAGGTCGAATTAGACACTTGCTAGAGGTCAATTTATATATAATCAAGTGTGACGCTAAGCATGATTTTCATAAGCAATTTATTAAGTTCAGGAATAATTAATGTCAACTCCTTCCCCTTTTAATACTTAAATTCTTCGTCATATAAATAACAAGTACTCAACATGGGTGATTTAATCAAATAGCAACTTAATCAACGGGAAGGAACGACTTCTTCCAAAAACAAAGAATCTTTAATAACTCTAAATCTCTGTCATTTCAATTGAAAACTTAAAATTTCAGGCCAGTAATAAGGCAAATCATAGCAACTATGCAGCAAATATCGTGCGCAAGAAATGCCGAGGGTCGAACGACGCGGACCAACAATAATAAACAGTGCACTGCCGAGGGTCGAACGGCCCGAACCATAGATGCATCTATTTTTCCCCGCTCGCGAATTGATCATGCGACGCGATCAACATAATAAAATACGACTAGCCTACTCGCGAATCATACCTACGACGCAGGTGCTCATAAGTACATGTATTCACATAAAGGAATCCACATTTTTGTTCAAGAAGACATTTTCCCATAGAAGTAATAAAATTCCCCTTAATTAAGCATGAAAATAGTATTTAGAATTTTTTCTGGAAATTCATTTGCCAAGTTTAACAATATTCAATGAATAACCTTGCCAGGAACACAATAAATCCACGAGGAAATCAACCCTCTTTCCAAATAATTAAGAAAAATATACTCCAGCCCTTTAAGAAATTAAATTATCAATTCAATAGAATTTTCAGCCTATTATTATGACAGGATCACATGTATAACAATTAAGGCATGCTAGTGGGTCCTAGACTACCCGTACATGGCATAACAGTAGCTATGCACGGACTCCCGTCACCTCGTGCGTACGTTGCCCCCGCAAATAATTTCATATATTTATTTAGTTCACCTAGGGGGACAATTCCCCCTCACAAAGTTAGAAAGGAGACTTACCTCGCTCCGAAACTTCATAACCGGCCTCCAAGCCCTTCCAACGACTCGAATCATTGCAAAATGCTCCAGAACTAGCCAAATAACGGCAAACTAATGAGAATATACTCAAATACTTGTTAACAATTCAAATTATACAAATTCCCAACTCTGCTTTGTGAATTGACCAAAATGTCCTCGGGCCCACGTGCCCAGATTCTGAAATTTCTTGAAGATAAACTCTACCCATAGCTTTACTAGTTCAAATATACAATTTACTCCTAATTCCATGCTCAAATTCGTGGTAAAATCCGTTTTATCAAGTTTCTAGGTTTTCTTCCAAAAATCCCAATTTCCCCAAAATTCATGTTCAAATCCATGTAATAACCTTATATTTAACTCAAAATGGGAAGAAATTTACTTACCTAATGATGCTTGGCAAAAATCCCTTCTTTAAGCTCCCCAAAATCGCCACCCCATATGAAGAAATGAGGAAATGGCCAAGAATACCCGGTTTAAAACAATACACTGCCCAGCGATCCTTCTTCGCGAACACGGCATGACCCTCGCGTTCGCGAAGCACAACTCTGCTTCGGTGCCAAATCCTTCTTCGCGTTCATGACCCTAGGCTCTCTTTCGTGAAGGTCACCTTCCCAGACCCATCGCGTTCGTGTTCCAGGCCTCGCGTTCGCATAGGCCAATGACCCCCAGGCCCCCAGCTCTCATTCCTTCTTCGCGTTCGTGTCCCTCCAGGCGCGTTCGCGTAGAGATCCCAGGAGAACCCTTCGCGTTCGCATCTACCACATCGCGTTTGCGAAGGCCAAATTTCCAGCCCCTCAAACTTCCTTATCCGCGAACGCATGAAGCCCACCGCGTTCGCGAAGAACAATTTCGACACCAGCAAACCAGCAACAACAATTCTTCCAAAATTGACCCGAAACCACCCCGAAACACACCCGAGGCCCCCGGGACCCCGTTCAATCACACGAATTAGTCCCATAACACCCCACGAACTTGATCGAGGCTTCAAATCACATCAAACAATGCCAAAATCACGAATCGCACTAAAATTCAACTTTATGAACTTTGACTTTCACATCTGACGCCGAAACTTATCAAATCACGTCCGATTGACCTCAAATTTTGCACACAAGTCATATTCGACATTTTGGACCTGCTCCAACTTCCGGAATAGTATTCTGACCCCGATATCAAAATCTCCACTTCCGGTCGGATTCTTCAAAACCTTTAAATATCTATCTTTAGCCAAATGACTTCAAAATGACCTCCGGACCTCCGAATTCACTTCCGATCGTGCTCCTAACTCCATAATCACTATACAGGTATAGTTCCTAACTCAGAATCCCAAACGGACATCTACATCACTGAAATGACTTTTAACCTAGATTTATGAAATTCTTCCGAAATGCTATCTTCCATAATATATGCCGAAACACTCCCGGGTCATCCAAAACCCGATACGGACATACGCCCAAGTCCGAAATCATCATACGAACCTTATGGAACCTTAGGATCCCGATTCCGAGGTTGTTTACTCAAAATTCCAATCTTACTCAATTTCTTCAACTTCAGGCTCCCGAAATAAAAACTTTCCTTTCAATTCAACCCCGATCTTCATGAATTTTAATTCCGACCATACGCACAAGTCGACATGCCTGAAATGAAGTTGTTCATGACTTCCAACTGCTGAATGACGCGCTAAAGCTCAAAACTACCGGTCGGGTCGTTACATTAGAGTTGGCCACATCTTACTTCAGCTAGAGAGATCAGGAGTTTCTTGGGTCTAGCAGAATACTATTGACGATTTGTGAAGGGATTTTCATCCATTGCAGCCCCACTGAATAGATTGACTCAGAAGAATGCCCCGTTCCGATGGTCTGACGAGTGTGAGACGAGCTTTCAGAAGCTCAAGACAACATTGACCTCAACACCAGTTCTAATATTGCCTTCCGGTTCTGGGATGTATACAGTGTATTGTGATGCTTCACATGTTTGCTTGGGGTGTGTGTTGATGCAGGAAGGGAGATTTATTGTTTATGCTTCGCGCCAGCTGAAGGTTCATGAGAAAAATTATCATGTGCACGATTTGGAGTTGGCGGCGATTGTTCATGCTCTTAATATTTGGAGGCATTACTTGTATGGGGTATCTTGTGAGGTTTATACAGACCGCCGCAGCTTGCAACACTTGTTCAAGTAGAGGGATCTTAATTTGAGGCAGTGCAGGTGGCTGGAGTTGCTAAAGGATTACAACATCACCATTCTTTATCATCCGGCAAGGCAAATGTGGTAGCAGATGATTTGAGCAGGAAGGCGGAGAGTATGGGTAGTTTGGCTCACATTGCAGCGAAGGAGAGACTGCTAGCCTTGGACATTCAGTCCTTGGCTAACTGCTTGGTGAGATTAGATCTTTCAGAGCCTCGTTGAGTTCTAGCCCATGTGGTTGCTCAGTCTTCATTATTGGGGGAGATCAATGCTCGACAGTATGATGATCCGTGTTTGGCAGAGCTACGAGAGACAGTGGTTCAGGGTGGTGCCAAGGAGGTTTCTATTGGCGAGGATGATGTTCTGAGACTTCGGGGTCGTTTGTGTGTCCCTAATGTTGATGGATTGAGGCAGAGGATTCTAGAAGAGGCACACAGTTCTCGATATTCTGTTCATCCTGGTTCTACGAAGATGTATCATGATTTCAAGCAACATTTCTGGTGGAGACGGATGAAGAGGGACATTGTGGAGTATGTGGCTAGATGTCTTAATTGCCAGCAGGTTAAATATGAGCACCAGAGGCCAGGAGGCCTACTTCAGCAGATGCCCATTCCTTAGTGGAAGTGGGAGCGCATTACTATGGACTTCGTGGTTGGGTTGCCTCAGACTTTGCGGAAGGTTGACGCGGTTTGGGTCATTGTGGATAGATTGACCAAATCGGCGCATTTCACTCCTGTAGCTACTACTTATACTTCTGAGAGGCTAGCCCAGATATACATTCGGGAGATAGTCCGGTTACACGGTGTGCCGGTGTCCATTATATCAGATCGAGGTCCTCAGTTCACCTCGCACTTCTGGAGAGCATTGCATAGTGAGATGGGTAACCAGATAGATCTCAACACAACATTTCACCCTCAGACTGATGGCCAGTCAGAGCGTACAATTCAGATATTAGAGGACATGCTCAAGTCATGTGTGATTGACTTTGGAGGTCAGTGGGACCAGTTCTTGCCTTTGGCCGAGTTTGCTTACAATAATAGTTATCAGTACAACATCAAGATGGATCCATTTGAGGCTTTATATGGTCGGCAATGTCGTTCTCCTATCAGGTGGTTTGATCCTGGTGAGGCTAAGTTGTATGGAACGGACCTGGTGAGTGATTCCTTGGAGAAAGTAAAGTTGATTCAGGAGAGGCTCCGTACAGCACAGTCCAGACAGAAGAGTTACGCGGATCAGAAGGTACGTGAGGTATCATTTATGGAGGGAAATAAGGTTCTGCTGAATGTTTCGCCGATGAAGGGCATTATGAGGTTCGAGAAGAAGGGCAAGCTGAGCCTGAGGTTTATAGGTCCTTTCGAGGTGTTGAGGCGAGTTGGAGAGGTTGATTATGAGCTTGCCTTACCTCCCAGCTTATCAGGGGTTCATCCAGTATTTCACGTATCCATGCTCCGGAGATACCACGCTGACTTCTCTCACGTGGTTGATTTCAGCACCATTCAGTTAGATGAGAGGTTGGGCTACGAGGAGGAGCAAGTTGCCATTATTGACAGTCAGGATCGCCAGCTGAGATCCAAGAGAGTTTCTACCGTAAAGGTCCAGTGGAGGGGACAACCAGTCGAGGAGGCGACTTGGGAGTCCGAGGAGGACATGCGGGGCAGATATCCGCACTTATTCAGCACTTCAGGTATGATTCTAGACCCGTTCGAGGACGAACGTTTGTTTAAGAGGTGGAGAATGTAACAACCCGACCGGTCGTTTTGCGTATTCGGACCTTGTACCCCTAAATAAGACTTCCCGTAGCGGATTATAGTGATTTATAACTTGCGGGGACGGGTGGTTCGGGATTCAGAAGTGTTTAAAGCAGTATCAGAACACTTAGTTCCTTAAGGTTGGCCTTTTTGGCCATATTTGACTTCGGTCATCATTTTTAGCAAACCACCTCAAAATTGAGTTTCGACGATTCCGGTAGCTTCGTATGATGATTTCGGACTTGTACGTATGTCCGGAATGGGTTTTAGATGACCCGAGAGCGTTTCAACGCCAAATAGCAAAAATAGAGTTTCCTTAAGTTCATAACTTGGTTTAGAGCGTGTTTTTGTGTTATCGAGGTCCGAACGAAATTTCGAGACAGCGAATAGTTCCGTTATGTCATTTGGGACTTGCTTGCAAAATTTGGTGTCATTCCGAGTAGTATAGGTCGGTTCGGCGCATTAGAACCGAATTCAAGAACTTGAATTTTCTTAAGTTTGATTCTAGGGGGTTTGAGGTGTGATTTTGAGTTTTAGCGTTGTTTTGGGTGTTCCGAAGGTTCGAGCAAGTCCGTAATATGATTTAGAACTTGTTGGTATAATTGCGCGGGGGCTCGGGTGGGCCCAGGTGCCTCTCGGACACCAAACAAGGCCAAAAGCCAGCAGATTCAGCTGTTGGTGCACCAGATCTGGTGTGACCGCAGGTGCGGTTGCCCAGATCGCAGGTGCGAGACCGCCCCTGCGGTCAAGGCCTCGCAGGTGCGGCCCCAGGGGAGATGGTACAAAACCGCAGGTGCGGACCTTTCTCCGCAGGAGAGGATCTGCTGGTGCGGAAATCCCTCCGCATGTGAGATCCCCAGCCTCCTTGCCAACTTCCGCAGGTGCGAGACAGGTGCGAGATCACTGAAGGCAGTGACCTCATTTAACACGGGACTTAACCATTTTTTCACCATTTCATCTCCACCTTAGGCGATTTTGAGAGCTCACAAGAGGGTATTCGGCCTAACTACTAAGAGGTAAGTAATTTCCATTTAAATGTTGGTTTATTACATCAAAGCTTAGGTAAATTAACACCCAATTAGTGCAAATCAAAGGGGTTAGAGAGGAAACCTAGGGTTGATGAACTTTAGAAAATTTCACCACTTTTTTTACCATGAAACCATGCAAAACTATATATTAATGATCCATAGGCTATGGGTGATTGTTTTCTTCGAAAAGTTCCGGAATCCGAGCATGTGGGCCCGGGGGTGAATTTTGGGATTTCTTCAAGAATAATGAATTGGCTAAACTAGTAAGAGAATTTCATACTTTTGAGTGTATATTAACGTATTTATATAACATTTGACTAGCTTCGAGTCCTCGGGTGTAAAGTTGGAGTTTCGGGCGCGTTCTTGGTTCGAAAAGTAGGTTCGACACGAGGTGAGTCTCCTTTTCAACCGGAATTGTCCCCATAGGTAAATGTAAATGATTAAATTAACCTTATTGCGGGGACTACGTGCGCGCAAAGTGATGAGAGTCCGTGCATAGCTACTACTATGTTATGTTGGGTAGAATTGAGGATTTCACAAGCATGCCTTTATGTGCCTTACCTGTATCTTTATATGTGTTCCTAGTTGCTTATTATCTTTAAAATTTACATGAGGATATTAGGAAGTTATGTGTAAGTTTAAGTGCCCAAATCTCTGATTTCAAGTATAATCCATGATAAATTCCTAAATTCCCTGATGATTCTGTGTATGTCTACGAGCACCCGCGTCGCATGTACGATCCGTGAGCGGGGTAGCCTTATATTTATGTCAACCGCGTCGCATGATCGATTCGCGAGCGGAGTAATAGATGCATCTATGGTTCGTGCCGCTTGACCCTCGACAATGCACATTTATTTTCACGTCGCTTCGGCCGTACGATTCGGCATATTATGTGCTATGTATTTGACTGAGAGTCTTGTTATTATTAAATAAATTTCTTCATGTGGAAGGGAAAGTTTGATTATTTTGTGATAGTTTCTATTTGACTCATGAGACTAAATTGCAGTTTTATAAGATTGATACTTCATGCCGTAGTGATTTCCATGACTACTATTCCTGTCTAGATTTATTTAATCATGTTATTCGTTATTGACCCTAGTAAGTATCACGTCTACCTCTCATCACTACTTCTTCGAGTTTAGACGGGATACTCACTGGGTACATACTTGTTTATATGTTTTCATGCTACGCGTCTGTACTTAATTGTACAGGTTATGAGGCAGGTGCATCTGGTTATCATACCGGAGCGCGATCTTGAGGGTACCATCTGGATTAGGCTACACGGTGAGCTGCTCTTCCTAGCGTTCCTCAGCAGCACTGTGGAGTTTCTATTTATTTTTTTTGATATTTCTGTCTACCCCCTTCAGATAGTTGTACATCTATGTTGTCTATTTTGTATATTCTACTAGTCGCCTGTGGACTTGTGACACTAGGTCTTGGCACACGTAGTTGGTTTTCCTAGTATTTTGCTATGCTGTATATGTTGGCAAACTTCTTTTGAGTTTCATTTAATCAAGTTGCATCACTTGACTGTTTTCGTTAAATGATTTCCTAACTAAAATTTGGCAAGTACTTAATTATCCAACTAAGTTCAGTAATTTCGGTAGTGAACTAGTGTTGGCTTGCCTAAATCCGGAGTTGGGCGCCATCTCGACCTGAATAGGAATTCGGGTCGTGACAGCGTATGTTCGGAATGGGTTTCCGATGACCCGGGAGCATTTCGGCACCCAATATAGAAATAAGGATTTCCTTAAGTTTGAAATTTGGTTTGGAACGTGATTTTTTGTTATTGTGGTTCGAACGGAATTCCGAGACCGGTACTAGTTTCGTTATGTCATTTATGACTTGCCTGCAAAATTTGGTGTAATTCTGAGTAGTATAGGTCGGTCCGGCGCATCGTTATAGAAATCAAGAACTTGGAGTTTTTAAACTATGATTCTAGGGGTTTTGGGATGTGATTTTGAGTTTTAACGTTGTTTTGAGTGTTCCGAAGACTCGAGCGAGTCCGTATTATGATTTGGGACTTGTTGGTATATTTGGACGGGGGCTCGGGTGGGCCCAGGTGCCCCTCGGGCACCAAACGGGGCTAAAAACCAGCTGATGCAATTGCTGGTGCACCTGATCTGGTGTGACCGCAGGTGCGATTGCCCAGTCGCAGGTGCGGGACCGCTCCTGCGATCCCAAGCATCGCAGGTGCGACCCCAAGCATCGCAGGTGTGACCCCAAGCATCGCAGGTGCGACCCCAGGTGTGATCCCAGGTGAGGTCCCCCTTTCTCGCAGGTGCGGAAAAAGGTACGAACCCAGCCCTACTCGTCCAGTTTCGCAGGTGTGAGCCCCAGCTCGCAGGCGCGGTCCTCGAGCCGCAGGTGCGGAATCTCTGTAGGCCAGGCAGTGTGTTTCCTATTAAAACTCGGGATTTTACCCATTTCTTTCATTCTTCACCTCCATTATAGACTTGGGAGCTTGGGGAAAGAGGTTCCACAACCTAACTACTGATAAGGTAAGTTAATTCCACTTTAGTACTAGTTTAATACATGAATTACTAATTTAATTATCTACTAAATTAGTGGAAAACCAAGATTTGGGGTAGTAAAATAGGGTTCTTGAGGAATTTGATGAATTTCTCATTTATTGCTATGAATTCAAGTAGAAATCGTATATTAACGATCCTTAGGCTATGGGTGAGTGATTCCTTCGAGAATTTTCGGAATTCGAGCGCGCGGTCCCGGGGTTGAATTTTGGGAATTCTTCAAGAATGTTGAAATTATTGAATAAATAGGATAACTTCCCTACTTTGAACATGAATTGATATACTTGTACAATATTTGGCTAGTTGAGAGTCCTCGGGTGTAGAGTTCGGAGTTTCGGGCGCATTCTTGGTCCGAGAAGTTGATTCGACACGAGGTGAGTTTCCGTTCTAACCTTGTAAGAGGGAATTGTCCCCATAGGTCTTCTATATGCTGTGTGTAATTGTGTTAGGGGCTACGTGCGTACCAAGTGACGAGAGTCCGTACGTAGCGACTATTATGCCATGTCGGGTAGTTTTAGGGCTCACAAGCATGCTTTTACGTGCCTTATATGTATCTTAGGGCGTACTTTGAGTTGCTTATTATTTGATCTAGCATGAAAAATGATATAAGTTGCATCTAAATTTCCAGTTAATTAATCCCTATTACGAGTATAGCCCCTACCGAGCCTATTGGCAAATTGGTATATAAGTGTCAGCACCCGAGTCACAGGTATGATTCGCGAGCGGGGGAAGCTTTATGATAATTGATATATATGTTTCAGCACCCAAATCGCAGGTATGATTCGCGAGCGGGGGAAGCTTTATGATAATTTGGTATATATGTGTCAGCACCCGAGTCGCAGGTAAGATTCGCGAGCGGGGGAAGCTTTATGATAATTCAGTATATACGTGTCAGCACCCGAGTCGCAGGTATGATTCGCGAGTGGGGGAAGCTTTACGACCAAACAGTACTTAGATGTCTCCCTTACGACTCCGACCGGTTGTCTTATTCCTATGTGCGCATGACTATTTGATATTTTTTTATGGATATTGGCTTGACAGATATTTGGGGGAAAGGAAAGTGGACATTATTATTTATTTTTAGTAGTTACCTGAATTTCTGTGCTTGATACGCATTTGCTACTCACCGTCTTACATGCCTACTGCATTTCATTATACTCTGTCATATATTATACTGTTGGACCTTAGTGAGTGTCAAGTCGACCTCTCATCACTACTTCTTCGAGATTAGACGGGATACTCACTGGGTACATATTTATTTATGTACTCATGCTGCACGTTTGTACTTAACTGTACAGGTTATGAGGCTGGTGCATCTGGTTATCAGACCGGAGCTAAATATTGACTGTAGCGGACCTGACTTCACGGTGAGCTGCTTCCCCTGGCGATCCTCAGGCAGCACCATGGAGTTTCTTTTGCTTATGTTCCCGTCTATTTATTTCAGACAGTGATTGTATATTCTATCTTGTGTATATCCAGTTAGTATGCCCGTGATACTCGTGACACTAGTTCCTGGCACACACGTAGTATTTGTGTAGATTATGTCTGTATATATATGCATATTTTGGACTCACACCTCATTATGACTGCTTTTGTTTAAAACTAGTTGATTACCATTAATCGTTTAATAATCTAAGCTTTGTAACTTAGTGAATATATTGATATGTTTAAGGCAAATGAGAAGGAACCGTAATAGTTTAAATGTTGGCTTGCCTGACCCCGCCGTTGGGCGCCAGCACAACCTGAGTTAGGATTTTGGGTCGTGACAAGCACAATATTAATCGTACACCAAGATCATTTCTACTGTATTTGAAATGATAGCACCAAAATAGATGACTCCACAATGGTAAGTCGTTATAATTGTTAGTTTATGGGTGATCATTTGTTATTATCAATGTGATGTCATGTGGTTAATTGCGATACAATCAATAGTACGTGTTGCGATTTGAGTACAATTTTATAGTTTTTGTTATTTTTTTAAACTATAACAAACTGGGTAAATTTTGATGCAACACAAATATCTATTGTTAGCGGTGTTACAAGATTTTCCCAAATAAGTAGATAGACCATTCGCCGCCGAAGTGTTATATGTAAGTTACAGTGAGTTAGTTGGTTTAAATTAAATATTAATCGAGTAGTAGCTAAGATTTTAAAATCCAGTGAAGATCCCGTGACAACCCCGACGAAGATTTTTCGGTTGCAAGTACTATGGGGGTATATATATTCTAATTTCTTTGATGGATTTTATGTTGTTTGAATTCTTAAAATTTTTGATTCTTTTGACTCACCACAGTCTAGCTTTCGAGATTCATGTGAACATTTCGAGTGGCATGACCCTAAATTTTCAATACATACAAATGATATAATTTTGTGTTTGTTGAAGAAAAATAACACTCAACAAAGAGGAGATTATTGAAGGTAGTTTTGGATTTTAGTTTGATGTGTAATGTAATAATGTACTTGGGTTGTTGTCTTTTAACCTATTTAGATATAAATTTGTGTATTTCAGTTGATTTTAGGTTCTATTTAGCTCTGTGAAGTAATAGATATGTCAGTCTGAGTTGTTCATCAACATGTAATGACCCGATCAGTCATTTTGAGCTCTAGCATACTGTTCGACGGTTTGAGCTCTTGGGTAGCTTCACTTATGTATTATGACCTACACGTGTAGTTGGTTTTGATTTTCGGGAAGTTAGGAATTGGTTTGGAAGAATAACTTTGAATTCGGAAGTATTTAGTTAGAAGAGTTGACAAGGTTTGACTTTTGAGAAAACGACCTCTAAATCGGAATTTTGAAGGTTCCTATTTCGAACTTGGGCGTATGTTCAAGTTGAGTATTGGATGGTCCGGGAACAATTCGACGCTTATTATCGAAAGTTTGCATTTTGAAAGTTTTTGTATTTTCTAAGTTTGACTTGGAGTGTACTTTGGTGTTATCGCACCCCGGGCGGTTTTCCAAAACCTCGGATAGGTTCAGTTTATTGATTGAAACTTGTGCGTGAAGCTTGGCCGTGATTGTGAGCACCTAATTTTTGCCCCACATGAAAATTACTCCTAAAAAAATAATCAAAAAATAATTTTTGTAAATAAATAGCCTAGCCACACAAGAAATGAAATTAAAATTAAAATTTGAGTTATAGTAGCTAATTTTTGTTGAAACTAGGCTAAGAGCATAATTGTTTAAAGTAGCTCAATTGCAAAATTCTCACCCCAAAAACCGCCAGCCCATTTTCCTAACCTACCCATCAACCCAATATCCCTCATCTTTAAAATATACCCTAATTCCCTCTACATAAAGAGGACCTAAGACCTAAAAGAAGGGACCCCCTTAGAGACTATACAGAAACGCCGGACATCTCCCCCTAACCAATTCCCAAAAGTTGCTGCATTCTTTCTTCTCCAGCAATTAATCATCATTTTTCTTTCCAAATACACCATATAGAGCCATGGGTAAGCTTTATTACCTTCACACAAACGCAACCATGGATCAGATCTAAAATCTCATTGTTCAGCCACCTAAATTCAGTCAAAACAATACCATTAAAACAACCTTAAAACCAGCTGCAAATAGCCATGAACCAACTGCCCAAAACAACCACGAAACCCGGCAAAATCACCCCAAAAGCTGTCCAGACACAGCAGAAAACGTAGCAGAAGACCAGCTTCCAAACACCCTCTAAATCCAGCTCTAATACGATCCAAACCTGATTTAAAACAACTCCATAAACTTCAGCTAAAATCTGCTCGGAACCCAGCTCAAAAGAGTCCCTTTTCGCACCAAAAGAGAAACTCCAAAGTTGAGTGAAGCGAAGTCGTCGAGTTCTTCGATCTAGGTCTTTCTTTGACGTCTATCCGAGAATTAGAAGTTGTTCCTGCAAAAAACAAGGAACTTTGTTGCTGTTTGTTCGCTGCCGGAAGCTCGAAATTTCATCTTCTATTTCAGACCCTTGCTTGTTGTAATCAGTTTTATTTTGGTTTTTTTAGGTATGTATACATTTACCCAAAATCCTCCTTTGAGTGTGAATGAATATTTGGATTGCTGACTCTATGAATATGCTCAATTTTTTCTGTATCCTTTGTGTTCGGCTACCAGATCTATCTTGTTTCTATCGGTCGAAATTGATTAAGGCTGATGAATTGAGTTGAGTTTTGTGTTTATTTTTTTCCCTTTTTTCTAAAAAAAGACTGGATTAGCCACTAATTAGTTTGGCTTTTGCTACTTCCATTTTGTGTTAAATTCAGCATGTAAGTGGCTAAATATCACTGCTCGGTATAATAAGTTCTTGTCATAAAGTAATTTTTGATATTAGAGGTTCCTTTATTGAATTTTTATGTGATTACTTTGTCGTTAATCTTATGCATCCTCCGTGGTAATTTATACAGTAGATGTTCTCTTCTTATGCCTAAGAAGATATAATAAGACCTTTTGTTTCAATTTGGTAGTCACTCTCATGCACTGCAGTTGCCTTATTCATAGAAATATACACGAAAAGGTCTGAATTATTCATCTTCAAAATTATGATTTGGTTGTTGTTGGATCAAGAAGCTGAATGGTTTTGAAGATTGACAAATGAACTCAGAGTTGAACGAGGTCCATCTCTGGAGACATAGACACGTAGAGTAGGTGGTATGTGAGGTGATCACACGCAGGAGATAAACACAATTAGTGATCTGAAGAGATATCTCCTGATTGAAAAGGTTGAAAATTGATAGAAGATGGACTTCTTATTCAGTAAGGACAGAATCAAGATAGAAGAGGATCTGAGGAGTTGAGATCAACTAGAACTCTTCCACCAAGGAAGAGTTGCATCAGAACTCTAGTATATCTGCTCGACTACTGATCCTATATATTGTCAAGTGTTCTTATTGAACAGGTGCGCACAAACACATAAGTGAAACAATAATTGAGCGAAATTACCAAAGCAATTTTGCAAGCAGTTCGAGTGAGAATTCCTGTGTGACTCAAAAGCTACTTGAAATCAGCTAGAAGAACCAGTTCCATCTGTTATCTTTTAGTCTAGTTATTTGTAGTAGGTGATTACAAAGCGTATCTTTCAGCTTTATCTAGAAGCAATTGTAATAGGTACTGAGTATTCAAGTTAGAGTTAACTTGAAGCTTGTCGCAAGTAGCTAGAGTCTAGTTTGCCACAAGGGGATTCGAGTTAATCCTTAGGTTTACAAAAGAGTTTATTATGTAAATGCTATTTGGCTCATTGTTTTAGTGAAAGAGTTTGGAGAAAATCCTACTGGGAAGTAGGTCCTGGTTTTTTCACCTTTTGAGCCAGGTGTTTTCCACGTAAAATTGATGTTTTCTTTTATTTCTACAATTATTATTCTGCAAACTGTAGGAGTTGGAACACATAGAAGAACATGGTCTTTCTACAACTACTGCACGCGAAAATCGGACACCACCCAAATCACCCCCCTCTTGTGTGGTATTGACGTTTGGAACATCAGTTGTTGACTCACTCTTAGATGTTGTGAGAGTAATTCAAATCATCTCATGGGATATTCTCCTAACAATCAAATTATGCACTCAACTCCAACAAATATTATAATTATGAGCGCTTTCACATTAATCCCAAACTTAATCTAAAATAACAATCTTTGATATTCGTAGTATGCCTTAAGCGCACTTTAAAATTATTATTGTGATTATGTATACGTTCGCGTGACATAATTGTTGTTTTCCAAAGTTAAAATCGAAATATGCGTTCGCGCAACTTTGGGAAAAACTTTCTTCATTATTAATAAAGCGTGATAAACTGTGTACACGTACGCGTGACATGACTTAAGAGCCGCTTTTCAAATAAAATCAAGGTATGCGTTCGCGCGACTTTGACCAAATTTTTTTTCTTAAATAAACTAAGTGTTGCAAATTGTGTACACGTACGCGTGGCATGATTCTTGACGTGCCAAACTAAACGGGTATACGCACGCGTAACTCGTCTTAAGATAATTCTTTAAACACGAATAATCGAATAATTAAAAGCGGTAAAGGTAAAATGCACATAGGTTCTCAAATACGTAATTAAACAATTTGACTAAGCCAAGTATGATTAAAGCGACTGTGCTAAAACTACGAAATCTAGGAATGCCTAACACCTTCTCCCGAGTTAACAGAATTCCTTACCCGGTCTTCTGGTTTCGCAGACTTTTTAAACATAGTCAAATTTCCTCGATTTGCGATTTAAAATAAACCATTGACTTGGGACACCATAAATTCTTCCAAGTGGCGACTCTGAAATTGAATAAATAATCCCATTTCGATCATGTCACTTTAATTTAAAAAACTCCCTTATCCCCTGTATCACCCTTTCGAGAAAAAGGATGTGTGACAGTGATGGCGACTCTACTGGAGACAAGAACCCAGAACTTCTGGTTCAAGGTTCAAGAATTCGATCTTGTTAATTTGATTTTACTTGGATTTATTAATTGTTGATATTACTGTATTATGTGTGCCTAATGTGCTAATTGCCACTCATTTACCGCTTTGATATTATTTGAACTGTGTTTAAACTGTCTTCTTACGCCTCGCTTCTGAGTCTTCTAAAAGTGGTGCACACATTCGCGTTGCTCGCTTTTCTGTTAGAGGTCGTACCAAATAAGAACGCGGATGGATCACCCATTAGGCCGGGTAGACTTTCGTGCTCCCGGTACGTCGCTCCCACCTCGGCTCGAGTTGTCCGCTCGGGTAAGCCAGGTTTAGAACACATTTCCATGTTTAAACCTAGAATAACAAAACCTCATGTCGGATCCCTAGTAGAAACGATTATTTGCATCACGTGCGTTTGACTTAGGGGACTTAACACAGGGGTTGGGTCCACAGGTGTACCCGAAATGAAAGACGATCCTGATGCATCTTACCTACTACGTGTGCATTTGTTTTGTTTCGGCTTGTGTGTTGACTGGCTAAAGAAAAAAACAACTGAAAAACCAAGAGTGAGGTAGAATAGAAAATTCACCCTGTTTTGAAAATCCCTGTATTTGAAAAATCCTCGAAACTCTTCCAAAAGTTTTGAAAAAAAGAGAAAAAGAAAATGTATTTTAAAAAAGTCAATATCATGTTTTTCCGGTTATGTCAAAACTGGCAGAACTACGCGGGTTTGATTTTCACCAGATGTGAGATACGTAGGCTAACCTCATCGGTTCCGGCCCCCAATTCTCAAAATTCAAAAAGAATTCCTTTAATTACTTCTTTAGAAGTCTTTCTTAGAAAATCCCGAATAAAAAAAATTTAAAACCAATAATATTTTCTTTCATTTTAGAAGTCTTTCATTCGAAAAGAAAAATCAGAATCCAAAAAAGTATTTTCTACCTCTATTTTAGAAGTCATTTTCCCGAAAATTCAAAAAATAAATAATAAAAAATCCGAAAAAATATTTTCTTTCTTTCGAAAGTTTAAAAAAAAATCTAAATACAAAAAGAGAGTTAGTATATTTCCTTTATTCGTGATCTTCCTGAACTATGCAAGATCTGATTCATATTCCCACATGATAGTAGGCAACCCACATCAGGTTCGATCGAACGACTTTGAAAAAAAAAGTGGAAAAAAGAATAATGATAATAATGAGGACCGACTGAGTCATTCTAACGTGTCTTTTGTTTTGAATTGTGAAGAAAGTTTGAGGTGGTCGATTTGTGGTAAGCTGACAACACAAAATCCAAGGGAAAAATGACAACTGGCATCGAAGCTGTTACGAGCAGTCATGAGACTCAGGGTCAAAGAGTTCAACAAGAGTCTACTATGGTTGAGGAAAATAGAGTTTTTAAATAGAAAATGACTGAAATGTGTCAAGCATGGGCTAATGGCCAAGGATCGCCTTTTTCTTCTCATGGTTTCCTAGAGTTCACACACATCTCGACTACTACCATTATGGCCTCATTGTTTGATCAATCCTGTCCACATGGGTTCAGTCTTTTTCCCAATTGTACGAATAAAGCTGGAACTTCTGTTGCAGGCTCTCAAAGTTTGCCATTGATAACCAATCAGAAAACCACTACTGTTATGCCCGTCTTCACCATCCCACAGTCAATGGTGATGCAGAGGAAAACTGATAAGTCACAATTTGCTACCCATCAAGAGCAATATCACTCTCTTGAGTACCATTCATACCTATTTAATCTTCCTTCAAAGATTGCGAATCCTTCCCAAAAGATGGCACACGAAGAAATGATCCAAAGAGTGAATAGCTTAGAACAACAGTTGAAAAACATACAAAGGCTGACAGGTCAGAAGAGTATTGCCTTCAAGGATCTATGTATGTTCCCCGATGTTCGTTTACCACTTGGTTTCAAGACTCCCTAATTTGAAAAGTATGATGGATACGGAGACCCCATAACCCACCTGAAAAGGTATTGCAATCAGTTAAGAGGTGCGGTAGGAAATAAAGAATTACTGATGGCTTATTTTGGGGAAAACCTTATGGGAGTAGCTTCCTAATGGTTTATGGATCAAGACACATCTCGCTGGTATGTCTGGGATGACATGGCCCAGGCCTTTGTCAAACAGTTCCAATACAACATCGACAACGCCCTAGACCGCAATTCCCTTTCAAACTTGAAGAAGAAACCAACTGAAAGTTTTAGGGAATATGCCATTAAATGGAGAGAGCAAGCAACTAGAGTTAAACCACCCATGGATGACCACGAGCTAATCACTTTCTTTAGGCTCAAGAGACAGATTATTTTCAAAACATGATGTCCGCAGTTGGCAAGTCCGTCTCAGAAGCAATCAAAATGGGAGAAATATTCTTAAGACAAGAAAAATTATAAGTCAAGTAGTTCTCAAAGCTGCAACTCAGGTTGTCCAGGTTGAATCTGGTAATTTTAGCGACATGAATGAGAATGATGAAGAAATAATGATGATATCAGGGTCGAGAAAAGGTCCTAGGAGAACATCTCGAATGTATGACCAGCCTCGTCTAATTTCTGATGATTCCCTTGAGCACTACTATCCACCTTAGAACCCATTTGTTGCTCCACCCCAGTATGTTGTCCAGCCACCAAGACACCCCAGATGGCGAGCACCAGCATCACAAAATCTCCACCAACCTCCACAGAATTTTCAAGTACCCTATAACCCACATCCAAGCCAGGGGTATTGAGGCGAACAAAGGTTGAAAGATAATTTTACACCAATAGGAGAGTCCTATGCAAGCTTGTTTGAGAAATTAAAGAATTATGACATGATTGCACTTATCCCTCCAAATCATGTGGACCCACGTGCAAGAAGCTTTGACCCTTCTAAAAGGTGTGAATACCATTCCAATGCCCAAGGGCACAATGTTGAAGGTTGTCGGGATTTAAAAAGAGAAATAGAAAGGATGATTCAGGAAAAACTTATTGTGATCAAAGACAGTGACACCCAGAATATCACGCAGAATCCTTTACCTGCACATGATGATGCACACTTCGTGGGGATGATGCGTTGTGACATAAAGTATGACAATCCTCTTCGGAACTTGCTGACTGAAATTGAAGAAGGTCGTGGTGATTCTAATGAGCAAATTTGTGGCTAAATGTCAAGCTTAGCAATTAAATAGTCATTTCTCCTCACTAGGAAGGAATCTTGGTAGCTTGTTTTGATACTTTTTCTATTATCTGGGTTATTTCAGGGTTGTGATCCAGATTTTATTTGTTTTATTGAGTCAAACCCTTCTATTGTGAGTCTTGTCTGTCTATTTTGTTGTTATTTTCATTATCCATGTTATTTTAGGGTTGTAACTCGAATTTTAGGTTGTTTGTCTTGTCGTTTACTCAATAAAATAGAGTTTGTCCTTTTGCGTCATTCCATGCTTAGTTCTTTTCCTGCTAGTTTTAGTGATATGACATGCATGCGGAATTTTTGGCCAGATCTTAAAAAATTAATTTAAGCTTGAATTGGATAACTGAGAATAAGACAATTTTGAGGATGAATAAAGAGTTGAAATACTTTGGAATTAAAGTCGAGTAAAATTCACCTTCAAATCATTGTAAAGATCGGGCTTTAGGATATTGAATCAATTGAAGCTTGGTCGAAAGTTTGACATTAATGGATGGAAAGTGTCTTTCGACCACGACATACCAAAAGGATAGACATGTTCATCAACTATGATCGCGAAAAGATAATACGTTTTGGCGTTCTCGACGTTGGGAGGCCCTTTTGCTGCTATCTAAACACTTTATACCCTTCTCTACCTCTTTTGAGTCGGTGTCATTTTTCTTTGACCACCTTCTTTTGGAATCAAGTTTATAGTTAAAAGTCCAAAAAATTGAAATGAAAAAACATAAAAAGAAAAGTCCATGCCCCTAGAGTACAAACTAAGGCAACTCTTAGAAAGTTCAAATAATAAATAAAAAAGGAAGAATAAAAGTACAATCTTAAGTCCATGCCCCCAAAAATTAAAATCTGGGGCAACTTGTTTTGAAAAAGAAAAAGAAGAAAGAAAAATGAACAAAGAGAAGGAGGAAAAGAAGACAGACAAAGAAAAGAAAAAAAGATGAAAAAAAAAAGTTAGGTCAGATGTTTTAACTACGTTAGACCTGATTCCTTAAAAAAAGGATATGTAGACAGCCTTACACGGTTCGGTCCAACCAAATAAGACTCAAAAAATCCAAAAAACAAATCCCCAGTATCTGAAATGGGGCAAAGATTTTATTTCACTTTTGAAAGAGTCGATTTAAATAGTTGTATATCTATAACCCCTCATTTTGAGCCTACTTTGAGCCTTCATGCCGACCTTTTTTCCAACTCTATCAAAAAACCTTCAAAATAAAGACCTCTTGATATGCTTTCAAGAATGCCAAGAGAAGCATGCAGTGAAAAACGGTTGTCATGCGACATAGAACACTGTCAAGTTTCTCACAAAAAAAAAAGAGTAAAAAAAGAAAGCAAAAGAAAAAGCAAAAATAAAGAAGAAAAATGAGAGTCTTACTAGTGAAAACCCTCACGGGCACCGTAAGGCGATTGTAAAGTTTAATAATTGGCATAAAAAGGCCTGACTTCAAAGGTCATAGGAATGGTAAAAAGAAAGGTTAGATCAGTTTGATAGATTGGACGTTAAGTCCAAAATGCATGTCATGGTCATTAAGGCTAGTTACCGCAAAAAAAACTCTTCCTTCTGTCCTTCCGACATGGGCATTTCTTGTTAATACTTGTTTATTTGCATCATTGTGTCCTTCACTCTGAGTCAGTCCTTGTCAAAACAAGCAAGAAAAGATTTCAAAATATGCTACCAGCTTTTCAGTTGCACAAAGTAAACTTGGCCAGCACACTCAGTTTTTACAGTCAACATGCATTGAGGATTCATGCAAAGGCTTCCCCCAAAAAAGACTCTTGTCAGCCTTCTTGGCGCAAACAAAGATAACTCGTGATTCCCTCTGACAGTCATATTGCTCAAAAAGCAGGAAGTCATTCAAGATATCAGAAATGGTCACCTAAGCAAAGATCTCCAGTTGGATTAAGACTGATTGGTCCACAAATACAAATGGTACTGGGTGTAAAACAATAACGGTTGAGGAAGAGCAAAAGTCTCTTGAAACCGACTACAAGAGAATGGACACAAAGCCAAGCTGCCAAAGACATCAAGGCCAGAAACCAACCACCACATTTTAAAACTGACAAAATTTTCTTTGATTGAAGCAGGAATAAAGCAGTGCAGAGAAAGTGATTCAAAAAAAAAGGAAGGTGGAAAATGAAAAAAAAAAAAAAGAAGAGAAAAACCGACAAAGGGAAGTTGTTCAAATCTTTGCCTTTATTTGTCTTGTTAGTGTGCATAAATTTTGCCATTGCTCTTCACATTTTTCCTCTTAGGATAAAAAGTCCTAGTCTGATGAATTTTCTCCTAGGATAAATATCTTGGTCTGATGAATCTATCTCCTAAGATACCAAAAAAACAAAAGAGACCTAGTCTGATGAACTTTCTCCTAGGATCAAAATCTTAGTCTGATGAATCTTTCTCCTAGGATAAACATCTTAGTTTGATGAATCTTTCTCCAAAGAAAAAAAAAAAAAAAGACCTAGTCTGATGAACTTTCTCCTAGGATCAAAATCTTAGTCTGATGAATCTTTCTCCTAAGATAATAAAAAATACCTAGTCTGCTGAATTTTCTCCTATGACCGAAATCTTAGTTTGATGAATCTTTCTCCTAGGATCAAAATCTTAGTTTGATGAATCTTTCTCCTAAAATAACAAAAAAAAAGATCTAGTCTGATGAACTTTCTCCTAGGATCAAAATCTTAGTCTGATGAATTTTTTCCTAAGAAAGAAAACCTAGTCTGATGAATTTTCTCCTAGGATAAAAATCTTAGTCTGATGAATCTTTTTCCTAAGATAATAAAAACCCATAGTCTGATGAATCTTTCTCCTAGGATAAAGAAAACCTAGTCTGATGAATCTTTCTCCTAGGATAAACATCTTAGTTTGATGAATCTTTCTCCAAAGAAAAAAAAAAAAAAAGACCTAGTCTGATGAACTTTCTCCTAGGATAAACGTCTTAGTCTGATGAACTTTTCTCCTAAGATAAGAAAACCTAGTCTGATGAATTTTCTCCTAGGATAATAATTTAAAAAAAAAGGAAGTCTAGATTTCACAAAAACAAAAAAACAAAAATCCTTCTTGGTTCGTTTAGACATATGGTCTCCACTCCTTAGTCGCTTTGCCAACATAGGGTCTCCACTCCCTAGTTGATGCCGACATAACTCGATGCCAGCATAAGGTCTCCCCTCCCTAGTTGATGCCAACATAGGGTATCCACTCCCTAGTTGATGCCATCATAACCAGATGCCAGTATAACCTGATGTCAACATAGGGTCTACTCTCCCTAGTTGATGTCGACATAACTTGATGCCAACATAGGGTCGCCACTCTCTAGTAGATGATTTTCCAACATAGGGTCTCCACTTCCTAGTTGATGCCGACATAGGGTAACCACTCCCTAGTTGATGCCAGCATAACCTGATACCAACATAGGGTCTCCACTCCCTAGTTGATGCCAACATAGAGTCTCTAATCCCTAGTTGATGCCATCATAACCTGATGCCAACATTGGGTCTCCACTCCCTAGTTGATGCCAATATAGGGTCTCCACTCCCTAATTGATGACTTTCCAACATAGGGTCTGTAGTCCCTAGTTGATTTTACTTTTAGACATAGGGTCTCCACTCCCACCCTTTTTATCGCTTTCAATAATGAAGTAGTATAGAATTTCGTTACAATAACTCACGAAATTTTCCTAGTGAAAATTGAGGCAGAAAAATTCCGCTCGTTTGTGTTGATGCCTTAGCAAGTTATACCTCAAGGCACATGGTTTGAGACAACCAAACGAAGAAGTCTCAATTCAGAATAAAAGAAAAGAAGAAAAAGAAAAGAGTTGAACCCAAGGTACAGAAGCGGAAAAGATATGGACTACTCAAGACAAGATTGAAGTCACAAGATATGCATGTCCCTTCTTGATCTGAAAAAGCTGAAGAAGATTGAACCAACACCTACAGCTAGCAAGCATCAAGATTCAGATCAGAGTCTGTATAAAGAAACAACCAAGACTCAAGATCAAGCTTTAGAAGACTTTTAGATAGGAATCTTGTAACTCGTAGGTGATAGGCTTAGTTAGTCTTTTTAATTTTTGATTTTGGTGTAATAAGAAGCTCAGCAAGCAGTATCAGTAGCAACAATAGTGAAATCACGGCTTCCCGATAGTCCAGCTACCAAAACTTTCACAACTACACTAACCTGATTCTTTTATAACCAAGGATATGTAGGCAACCTCCGAAGCAAGGTTCAGTCAAAATTTTTTAAAAATGCTTCCCATGGAGTGTCAAACGGGCAAAACTTGCTTGTAATTGCTCACTTTATCTTTGCCAAAAAACGTTTCTTGTTCTCGAGCAAAGAGGGGCAGCTGTGAGCACCTAATTTTAGCCCACATGGAAATTACTCCTAAAAAAGTAATCAAAAAATAATTGTAGTAAATAAATAGCCTAGCATTACATGAAATGGAATTAAAATTAAAATTTGAGTTATAGTGGCATCTATTGCAAAAACTTAAAGAAGGGAAAATATGATGTTAGTTTTTGTTGAAACTAGGCTACGAGCACAATTATTTAAAGTGGCCCAATTGCTAATTCTCACCCCAAAACCCGCCAGCCCATTTCCCTAACCTACCCATCGTCCCAATATCCCATCATCTCTAAAATATACCCTAATTCCCTCAACATAAAGAGGATCTATGACCTAAAAGAAGGGACCCCCTTAGAGACTATACAGAAACGGCAGACATCCCCCCCAAATCAATTACCAAAAGTTGCTGCCTTCTTTATTCTCCAGCAACTAATCATCATTTTCCCTTGAAAATACACCATATAGAGCCGTGACTAAGCTTTATTACCTTCACACAAAAGCATCCATGGATCAGATCTAAAATATCATTGTTCGGCCACCTAAAATCAATTAAAACAATACCATTAAAACAACCTTAAAACCTGCTGCAAATAGCCATGAACCAGCTGCTCCAAAACAACCACGAAACCTAGCAAAATCACCCCAAAAGTTGTCCAGACACAACAGAAAACGTAGCAAAAGACCAGTTGCCAAACAACCTCTAAATCCAGCTCTAATACAATCCAAACCTGACCCAAAACAACTCCATAAACTTCAGCTAAAATCTGCTCCGAACCCAGCTCAAAACAGTCCCTTTTCGCACCAAAAGAGCAGCTCCAAAGTTGAGTGAAGCGAAGTCGTCAAGTCTTCCGATCTAGGTCTTTCTTTGACGTCTATTCGAGAATTAGAAGTTGTTCCTGCTAAAACAAGGAACTTTGTTGCTGTTTGTTCACTGCTGGGAGTTCGAAATTTCATCTTCTATTTCAGACCCTTGCTTGTTGTAATCAGTTTTATTTCGGTTGTTTAGGTTTGTATACATCTACCCGAAATCCACCTTTGAGTGTGAATGAATATTTGGATTGTTGACTCTATGAATATGCTCGATTTTTCTGTATCCTTTGTGTTTAGCTACCAAATCTGTGTTGTTTCTATCGGTCGAAATTGATTAAGGTTGATGAACTGAGTTCAATTTTGTGTTTATTTTTTCCCTTTTTCTAAATAAAAAACTGGATTAGCCACTAATTAGTTTGGCTTTTTCTACTTCCGCTTTTTGTCAAATTTATCATGTAAGTGGCTAAATATCACTGCTGGGTATAATAAGTTCTTGTCATTAAGTAAATTTTGGATATTAGAGGTTCCTTTATTGAATTTTTATGTTATAACTTTGTCGTTAATCTTATGCATCCTCAGTGGTAATTTGTACAATAGATGTTCTCTTCTTATGCCTAAGAAGATATAGTAAGACCTTTTGTTTCAATTTGGTAGTCTCTGTCATGCACTGCAGTTGCCTTATTCATATAAATATACACAATAGGTCTGAATTATTCATCTTCTAAATTATGATTTGGTTGTTGTCTCACTCTTGGATGTTGTGAGAGTAATTCAACTCATCTCATTGTATATGCTCCTAACAATCAAAATATGCACTCAACCCCACTGAATAATTCCATAATTATGAGCGCTTTCACATTAATCCCAAACTTAGTCTAAAATAACAATCTTTGTTATTCGTAGTATGCCTTAAGCACACTTTAAAATTATTATCGTGATTATGTATACGTTCGCGTGACATAATTGTTGTTTTCCAAAATTAAAATGGAAGTATGCGTTCGCGCAACTTTGAACAAAACTTTCTTCATTATTAATAAAGCGTGATAAATTTTTTTACACTTACGCGTGACATGATTTAAGCGCCGCTTTCCAAATAAAATCAAGGTACGCGTTCGCGTGACTTTGACCAACTTTTTTCTTAAATAAACTAAGTGTTGCAAATTGTGTACACGTCCGCGTGATATGATTCTTGACGCGCCAAACTAAACGAGTATACACACACGTAACTCGTCTTAAGATAATTCTTTAAACACAAATAATCGAGTAATTAAAAGCGGTAAAGGTAAAATGCACATAGGTTCTCAAATACGTAATTAAACAATTATACTAAGCCAGGTATGATTAAAGCGACCGTGCCAAAACTATGAAATTCGAGAATGCCTAACACCTTCTCCCGGGTTAACGACTTCCTTACCCGGTCTTCTGGTTTCCCAGAAGTTTTAAACAGAGTCAAATTTCCTCGATTTGGGATTTAAAATAAATCGGTGACTTGGGACATCATAAATTCTTCCAAGTGGAGACTCTAAAATTGAATAAATAATCCCATTTTGATCATGTTACTTTAATTGGAAAACTCCCGTATCCCCTGTATCACCCTTTCGAGAAAAAGGAGGCGTGACATTGATCTAGTTTGTCTAAGTGTGATTCGGATGTGCTTGACAAAGTTTGAAAGCTAAACGAAGGATTTTGATAGTTGAGTCATGGTTTTGATGTTATTCGTGGTATTTCAAGACTATAGATAAGTTTGGATGAGGTATGGAAACTTGTTGGTATGATTGAACAGGGTTTTGGGGGCCTCAGGTGAGTTTTTGGGATAGTTTCGGAACGATTCCCTTTGTTTTGTAGTTGCTGGTTTTTGGTGTCATGGTCATGCATTACGATTCTTGTTGAGGTATCGCGATCGCGGAGGGATGAGTGGATCTGGTGAAAACTTTATTGTTCGTGATTGTGTAAAGGATGTCGCGATCGCGGTGGGTGGTAAGGTTGTTCTATGCATTCACGTGAGAGTAGTTGCGAACGCATTGTGTTAGTGGGGCTTGCCTAGTTTGGGAGAGTTTCTCTATGCGATAGCATAAGGGATGTCAAAATCGTAGAATAGGAAGTTACTAAGGATGGAAGATTGGCCTTCGCATTTGCGAGTAGGCTTGGCAGGATATGCAACGCGATTGCGAGAGGACCTCGCGTTCGCGAAGAAGGAGGTCTGAGTAAGGCTATTTTGGCCTTCGCGATATAAAGATAACTTTCACGATCACGAAGAAGCACGACTGGGCAGTGTATAAGATTACAAATCGGGACTTGACTCAATTTATCTCGTTATCTCCATTGGAGCCGATTTTAGGGCGATTTTGAAGAGACATTTTTATCATCTATCATGAGGTAAGTGATTTCTATTCGTTGTGAGTTAAATACATGGATTGTATATAGATTTTAACACGAAAATTGATAGAAATTGGGGGATTTTTTTTAAAGAAAACCTAGAAAATATATTTTTTACTTTTGACCATGAAATTGGACATGGAATAGGGAATAAATTATATATTTGAGTTCGTGGTGCTATGGATATGTTTATCTTCGAGAATTTTCTAAATCCGGGTGCATGGGCTCGGGGGTTAATTTTGTTGACTTTTTGTGTAGAGTTGGAAATTGTTAAATTACGAGTCTTTGAGTATATTTTGATTGGTTTGCAGGTTCTTTGATTAGTTTCCAATCATTTGGCGTTGGTTTGAGGTGTTAGGGAGGCGTTGGAGAGGATTATTGGATTTCGTAGTGAGGTAAGTGTTCCGTCTAATCTTGTAAGAGGGAATTTATCCCGTAGGTACTATATTTATTTTGTGCTTTGTGTTGTGGGAGCTACGCACGTATGAGGTGACGAGTGTCCGTGCATATGCTAGAAATTCTGATTTTTTATCCAGGTAGACTTAGACTCATGCCATGCTTTAAATTGTAATATCTGAGTTATTCTTTCATGTTTGAATGCTTTAATTTATATTTATGCCTGAGTCTAGACTTGCGTAAAGTATTTATAATGACCCCAACCCTTTGTTTTGAGCACTTGCACTTTGTTTGATGGTTTAGGTCTCGAGTAGCTTCATATGGTGTATTATGACTTGCGTGTATCTGTGATGACACAAGGGGTCATTTTAAGAATTTAGACCTAATTCTAGGCTTATTAGCCATAAAAATACTAATTTTAAATACCTCAATTTGCGTGCGCAGTCCGAGCGTGAAACCAGAAAGCTTTTATGTTAAAAATATGAGAAATAGTAATTTCTAGAGTAAAATTTGATTATAGTTGACTTTGGTCAACATTTTAAGCAAATGGACCCGGATCTGTGTTCTGACAATCCCGGAAGGTCCGCAGTAAAATATGGGACTTGGGCGTATGCCCGGAAATGAATTCGGAGGTCCCAAGCTTTAGAAATCAATTTTTGAAAGAAATTGTTTTGCTGAATTAATAATAAAATAAAGAAAAGAATTAATGTTTGAAACCATTAGTATCGGGCCAGTATTTTAGTTCCGTAGCCCGGTACAGATTTGTTATAGTATTTGAATACTATTTGTGAAATTTGGTGAGAATCATAGTTTATTTGACGTGATTCGGACGTCCGGTTGAGAAATAGTGAAAGTTAAGTGTTCTCGAGAAAAATGATGAGTTTTGAGGTTAAATTCATAGTTTTACATATTATTTTCATGATTTGATAGCACGAGCAAGTCCGTATGATGTTTTTAGACTTGCGTGCATGTTTGGTTTAGAGCCCCGAGGGCTCGGGTGGGTTTCGGGATGTTTTTAACTTGTAAAAAAAATCTGCTGTCATAACAGTTTTTGGAGCACTGGTGCTTCACGCTTTTTCTTAAAAAAAAATATTAAAATAAAATTACAGTAGCCATAACGTTAAAACACCAACTCGGGCAGCAGCCTTTTTCTTCATATTTTTCGAACTATCAAGCCCTAGAGACGATTTTCTTCACCCAAGTTCATCCCCAAAGTGTTGGTAATCAATTCTGAACTCTACGCTTTCAATTACCCAATGTTTTTCATCAATTTTAAATAAAAAATCAAGAATTTTCATGGTAAAAATTGAGGGTTTGGGTAGAATTAGGGAATTTTGTAAAAATCGAATCTTTACCTCGAATTTGGGTCGGATTTCGAAACTAATTGCATATTCGGGCTCGGGGGTGAATGGGTAAACATAATTTGGTCCGAACCCCGAGTTTGGACCAAGCGATCCCGGGGTCGGGTTTTCATTTTTGTGAGAAAACTTGGGAAAAATCATGTTTTTAAATAAAGTTAGTTCCTTTAGCATTAATTGATGATATTTGAGTTAATTATGATTATATTCGAGCAAGTTAGAGGTGAATTCAAAAGGAAAATCCATAATTGAGCAGTTAGTGGCCTGCGAACTTGAGGTAAGTGTTTGGTCTAACTTTGACTGGAGGGAATAGGAATCCCCACTTGTTTGCTATGTGAAATGCATAGGTGTGGTGTATAGGTGAGGTGATGAGTATCTATGCACCACCCGATTCGCCTGATAAACATGATCNTTTTAAAGCTTACGGGCTATACTATTTTCTGTTTGAAATTTTTGAAACAAAATTATGTGTGATAAAGGGGATGTGATAAGGTGTTGGTGTGATAAGGGTGGATAATTGGTGTGATAAAGGTGGATGATTGGTGTGATAAAGGTGGATAATTGGTGTGATAAGGGTGGATAATTGATTGTGATATGGGTGAATACATTGATTTTGATATTGTGAATAGGTGGGATCGGGTTGCACACCGCAACAAGACAGTGAAAATAGGGGAAAATGATGTTTTACTGATTTTTAAACTTTAAATGATTTGGGAATTTTTTCTTTAATCTACAGTTTTTCCTATATTTCGTACATGTGATTATTTTAAAGTAAAGTTTGGAAACTTGGAGATTTACTTGAGTATTGGTTATAGCTAAGACCTGAAAAAGGCGGCTGAGTTATTTCATTGTTGCTGCAGTACTTAATTATTTGTTAGATTTTCTTCTTGCTTTATAGTTATTGTCTCAGTTATATTTTTCTTATTCGCGTAGAATTGTTTTATTACGTTATTGTATATATTATTGTCACATGTTATATGTTGTTAACGCCCCGCCGTATCCTTGTCACTACTTTGTCGAGGTTAGGCTCGACACTTACTCAGTACATGGGGTCGGTTGTACTGATACTACACTCTGCACTCTTTTGTGCAGATCCAGGTACCGACCAGCAGTAGGGATATTTAGAGTGGTTGTTCATTTATTCGGAGACACGAGGTATATCTGCCAACGTTCGTAGATCCCGAGGGTCTTCTCCTATTTTCGTGAATGCTGTGTTATTTTATTCAGAACAGTTACATTATTTATTTCAGCCCAGTATTTGTAGTATTCTCTAGTAGTTCGTGAATTGTGACACTAGATTCTGGGGTAGTTCTGATCTATTTTTATAATTAGCTCGTGCGTCGTTTTTATTTTATTGTTTAGAATTTTATCTGTGGAAATCATTTACATTAAGTTTACTTTAAATATATTTATTGATGCTTAAGAAAATATTCAAAGGAAATTAGCTACTCGAATTCTAACATTGGCTTGCCTAGCAAGTGTGGTGTTAGGCGCCATCACGATCCCTAAGGTTGGGAATTTGGGNTTACATATTATTTTCATGATTTGATAGCACGAGCAAGTCCGTATGATGTTTTTAGACTTGCGTGCATGTTTGGTTTAGAGCCCCGAGGGCTCGGGTGGGTTTCGGGATGTTTTTAACTTGTAAAAAAAATCTGCTGTCATAACAGTTTTTGGAGCACTGGTGCTTCACGCTTTTTCTTAAAAAAAAATATTAAAATAAAATTACAGTAGCCATAACGTTAAAACACCAACTCGGGCAGCAGCCTTTTTCTTCATATTTTTCGAACTATCAAGCCCTAGAGACGATTTTCTTCACCCAAGTTCATCCCCAAAGTGTTGGTAATCAATTCTGAACTCTACGCTTTCAATTACCCAATGTTTTTCATCAATTTTAAATAAAAAATCAAGAATTTTCATGGTAAAAATTGAGGGTTTGGGTAGAATTAGGGAATTTTGTAAAAATCGAATCTTTACCTCGAATTTGGGTCGGATTTCGAAACTAATTGCATATTCGGGCTCGGGGGTGAATGGGTAAACATAATTTGGTCCGAACCCCGAGTTTGGACCAAGCGATCCCGGGGTCGGGTTTTCATTTTTGTGAGAAAACTTGGGAAAAATCATGTTTTTAAATAAAGTTAGTTCCTTTAGCATTAATTGATGATATTTGAGTTAATTATGATTATATTCGAGCAAGTTAGAGGTGAATTCAAAAGGAAAATCCATAATTGAGCAGTTAGTGGCCTGCGAACTTGAGGTAAGTGTTTGGTCTAACTTTGACTGGAGGGAATAGGAATCCCCACTTGTTTGCTATGTGAAATGCATAGGTGTGGTGTATAGGTGAGGTGATGAGTATCTATGCACCACCCGATTCGCCTGATAAACATGATCTTCTTTCTCTGTTCCCAACTTAATTGATGTTAGTCTTAATTGATGTTAGTCTTAATTGCTCTATGTTCTCTATTGTTTCTATGACTAGTTGGCCTTGTTATTTTGTTGCTAAATATTATTATCGTTATTTTGGAAGAGTACGGGGTGTTTAAATTGTCCCCTTGTGATATAGAGAGGTTGAGCAGTTTTAGCACTATTTTTGGATATATATATATATATATATATATATATATATATATATATATATATATATATANGTCACATGTTATATGTTGTTAACGCCCCGCCGTATCCTTGTCACTACTTTGTCGAGGTTAGGCTCGACACTTACTCAGTACATGGGGTCGGTTGTACTGATACTACACTCTGCACTCTTTTGTGCAGATCCAGGTACCGACCAGCAGTAGGGATATTTAGAGTGGTTGTTCATTTATTCGGAGACACGAGGTATATCTGCCAACGTTCGTAGATCCCGAGGGTCTTCTCCTATTTTCGTGAATGCTGTGTTATTTTATTCAGAACAGTTACATTATTTATTTCAGCCCAGTATTTGTAGTATTCTCTAGTAGTTCGTGAATTGTGACACTAGATTCTGGGGTAGTTCTGATCTATTTTTATAATTAGCTCGTGCGTCGTTTTTATTTTATTGTTTAGAATTTTATCTGTGGAAATCATTTACATTAAGTTTACTTTAAATATATTTATTGATGCTTAAGAAAATATTCAAAGGAAATTAGCTACTCGAATTCTAACATTGGCTTGCCTAGCAAGTGTGGTGTTAGGCGCCATCACGATCCCTAAGGTTGGGAATTTGGGGTCGTGACAGTATCGTTGATTTTGGTTTTCGAGCGATTTTGAGCTAATTTGGGAGAATGATTCTCATTTTAGATGCTTTAAGTTGGAAGAGTTGACCAAGCTTGACTTTTCGCGTATTTGATCTCGGATCTAGTTTTGATAGTTCCTTTAGGTCCGAATGGTAATTTGAACTTGGGAATATGCCCGGAATTGAATTCAAAGGTCCCTAGGTTGATTTGGGTTGTTCGGATGTTGGCAATTTAAAGGTTTAGAAGTTTCCTAAGTTTGACTATGGTTTGACTTCCAGGTTCGTTTTTTGGTTTTGAGACTTGGAATAAGTCTATTTTGTCATTTGTGACTTGTCTGCAAAATTTTGTGTCATTCGGAGTTAGTTTGATATTATTCGGACACTTGGTTACAATTCTTGAAATTCTTGTGAATTCCATGCATCTTGATGTCCGATTGGTGGTTCTAGATGTTATTTTTGTGTTCTGATCATCCGAGCGAGTTAGTATGATGTATTTAGACTTGTGTGGATACAAAACTTGGTTCGCGTGAGTTTCAGATTGGTTTTCAAATTTGTTTTGTTAAACTTATGTGTGTTGGTTCTGGTGCCATCATATTTGCGATGAAATGGTAGCAAATGCGACTATTGTATTTGTAGAGTTTTAGTCGCAATCGTGATTTAGGTCTGCTGGGGAGGGACCTCGTATTTGCGAGGAATTCTTCGCTTTTGCGAAAGCTGGTTGTGCACTTTTGCGAGTAAATTTCCGCTTTGGTGTGGTGTTCTTCACATTTGCAAGTAATATGTCACAAATGTGACTTTAAAGTGATCTCAGGCTTCACTTTTGTGATGCCAGTGTCCGTATATGCGAACTTCAGATCGCAAATGCGACATCTGAGTCTGGTTATAAGATTTGTATTTCAGGACATAGTCTCATTTTATCACTTCTTTGAGCCCTAAAGTCGGTGGGAGGCGACTTTGTCGAGAGATTTTGATACCAAACTATTGGGTAAGTGATTTGGTCAAGTTTTGATTATATTACATGATTATCTATTAGATTTAATATCAAAATTATGGGATTTGAAGGGAAAATTTAGGGACTTAACTATGTTTTGAAAAATCAAAATTTGAGATAGGAGAGTCGAATCGGGTTTGGATTTGAAAATAAAACACATATATGAACTCGTTGGGCTTTGGGTATTTGAGATCACCATTGGACCCAGGTTTTGATCGGGCAAGCCCGTGGTTGACCTTTGTTGACTTTTGGAGAATTGTGTAAAGATCATATCTTTATCTATCGTTATTGATTTTTCTTGCATTATTTGATGTTATTAAGTTAGTTTTGGTTAGATTTGAGCCGTGCGGAGATGAACTTGAAGTAGGAAGCTATTTTTGAGTTTTGATTTGGCCTAATTTAGGTAAGTATCTTGCCTAACTTTGTGTGGGGAAACTACCCCTTAGGATCCGGGTTGATTGTATTATTTGAATCATGCGGAAGTACACGAGGTTGATGAGTATGTATAAGGGTTTATATGTGGTATTTGACCCGTTAGACTCTTAAGATTCTTTCATGCATTTAATTGAAGTTGTCATATCATGTTATATCCTCCCTTGTTAAGTTTACTCTCACATGCTTTCTTTGAAGTTGTTACCTCTTTTATTGTCATGTTACTTCTTTTATTGTTGAGTTATTCGTATTTGAAGTTTTCATTACGTGTTCCCTGTTTCATTACATGTTCCCTCTATATATTTCCTATTTAAGACACTTGTTGTAGTTGTATGGTATATTATGGCAGATAAACATCCACTTGGGACACTGAGTTTTGGGGATTTGGATTCTCATTCTTGGTTGTATTTCTGTATGATATTCAAATTTATATTTCGATCACAATTGAAAATTTAATGTTCTATCAGCACTTTTTTATAAAATAGAGAAATCTCGCTTATTTGTTTTATAACTTGTTATAAAATATATTATGGACTATCAATTGGTGTGTTGTTAAGTTAATGGATTACCTAACGACTACATTGGGCACCAACACGGCCTATGGTGAGATTTGGTCGTGATAGCTTGGTATCAGAGCACTTGGTTCAGTTAGATCTCACGAGTCATGAGTAAGTCTAGTGGAGTCTTGCGGATCAGTACAGAGACGTCTGTACTTATATTCGAGAGGTACATGGATGTCAGGAGAGCTTCCCTTCTTGATTCCTTGTCATGCGATTTGATTTCGGTTGAAGTTATATCTTCAGCTCCCTCGTACTCATTCGCACAACACGTCGAGCATTCGATACTAGCTGGGCATTGACATGTTGTGGAGATACTGCAGACGTGGTGTAGGATATCTTTCCTTGCGTATGCAGGTGGACTACTATCGTTGCCTTGTGGAGGGGTATTCAATTGTTCTGGTCCAGTGTTGGTGCACGGGCGTTAGAGCTATACACGTTGTATTGTGATGTTTCTTGCGCAGTTATTGCAGTGTTGGTGTAAATGGTGGGGTGTTTACTTATGTGTTGCGGTGGTGAGTGCTTCAGGAGGAGGATTATTCCGTTTGTGATTGGTTGATTCAGTATTTTATTCCAGCATAGGAGATGCATTTAGGCCAGGGATGTTCAGGCTTTGGTTAGAGGAGTAACAGGATTTGACATATCCAAACTTGATGGAATTATTGTTTGTGTTGTGTATGTATTCATCCTTGTTTGAACGCATTAAGGCTTGTCGGCATGATGGTCTTCATTTTCTTGCCTTTGGGGCACAGTGTTGCCAAATGATACCTAAGAAGCGGTTATCATCGATGGTAGTGTGTTGTAGCATCAAGGTCAAATTGGTGCTACGAAGATGGATTGTGATTTGGGGCGGCACTATTGGTAGACAAATAACTAAGTCAGTGTATTCCGTTTGAGAGGAAGCTTCTATGCCTAAAAAGTTTGAATGTGGTGAAGAGAGTTGTTTGGAATGTAGAGGGAATGTAAATGCTGGATTATCGTTTTGGGATGTAATATAGCTCGAGTTTTAAACGCATTGTTGGACCTTCAGCTGATGTTAATGGAATGAACAGACTCTTACAACTAGTGGACGAGTGTGGACTCAAGAGGATTAACTGATGTCGTAGCGGTTATAACCAGGGAAATGTAGTTGGAAGATATCGATATGAGGTTACACATGCGGGCTATGTCCTATGAGGAAGTTAGGGGCTGCCTGATCTCTGATGAAGTTCCTGTGAAGAAGTTCTACTTTCTACCCCAAGGGAGGCATGTACTACAATGTGGGCTTGGATCGCCCAAGGAAGATGACGTGACTGTCACGAAGTTGAGTGTGCATTGGGGATGATAATTAGGGATGTGCTATGATTTGTGCAATATGAACTTATGAGAAATTCAGCTGGATGATAGTATGGGATCATGGTAACTGAGAAGAAGAAGTCATTATGGTGTCACGACCCAACTAGAGGGTCATGACTAGCACCCGGGCCATACTTGTCGAGCACCAACGTACATTTTACCTAACCTTCTTTATTATCTTTAAGGTCCGACGAGATCAATTAAATGGTAGACATGGATCATGAACATCCAACAATGAAAGATAATGGCATGAACATACATAACATGAGACGACAAGACTGTCAAGAAACTATATATATGTCACGACCCAAATCCTAATCCGGGTCGCGATGGCGCCCAACAACGGGGTTAGGCAAGCCGATATAATTTTCACTAAGTGATTCCCTTCTCATTCGATCAAACAAGTCAATGGTTACCAGTTTATAACAACTAATATGATACTAGTCCTGAGTGAAGGTAAAATCATAGTAGATACAAGGCCGAAATAAAACATATGCATAGATATACATCCCAAAACCCCAAAAATATATACCGCGTGTGTGCTAGGAACTAGTGTCACGGGAAACTACTGAATATACAATGACTACAACATATACAGGGTCCCAGTCTGAATGAAATAGACAGAGAGCATAACAAAAGAAACTCCAGGGTGCTGCTAGGAAGTCGCCAGGAAAGCAGCTCACCGTGAAGTATGACCACACTATCAATATCTGGCACCGGCCTGAAAATCAGATGGACCAGCCTCCGGACCTGTACAGTCAAGTACAGAAAAGGAAAGAAAGTGCAGCATGAGTACATATATATAAATATGTACCTAGTGAGTATCCCGTCTAATCTCGAAGAAGTAGTGACGAGAGGTCGACTCGATACTCACTAAGGTCCAACAGTCGTAAGGTAAGCAGGATGTAAGGAAAGCAGTAGACATGTAGCAGGGTACAAATAATAAGAAAATATCACAGAGTTCTCAAATAATTACACAAACAATAACAACTTCCCTCTTAGTCTTTCTCAAAAAATCGTCAAATCATAAGTCGGGAAACAATACCGAGCAGCCATGCGCACCGAAGAGTAAAACATTTGGCTGGAATTAGGGGAAAGATTATGCACTGCCAGGGATCGACCAGCCCGTACCAAGAATGCATGCTTACCAATAACTCAGCTACGCACTGCCGGGGATCGACCGGCCCGTACCAAGAGTGCGTCCATCAGTGTAATCATATCATATCATAATGTAACTTCGTCCATGCACTGCCGAGGATCGACCGACCCGTACCAAGAGTGCATTCTCAAGTAAGTCCCTGTGCACTGCCAGGGATCGACCGACACGAACCAGGAGTGCACTACATATATATATATTCGCCGTGGCGTACGACCCGCTCCCCTAAGAGTGGAAGGAATTACACGTCACTTGCGGAAATTAACTTGCAAAGCGAAAGCCTACGTATACCAATTACTAGGTGCACTTCACATATCAAATCTTTCCAAATAATTAATCAATGAAATATTCAAGGAAACAATGCTACATCCAAGCAAGAATTATAACATATAAATCATTTCAAAGTAGAAGACAAGGCATGCTGTGATCCTAAAACTACCCGACATAACAATAGTAGTTGCTACGTGCGGACTCTCGTCACAAGCTACGCACGCATCCCCCGAATACAAACATATAACACATAGAATACCTATGGGGACAATTTCCCTCTTACAAGGTTAGAAAGGAGACTCACCTCGACGAAGCACTCCTCGGACCAACGACCGGATCAAGAATGTGCACGAAACTCCAGAACTACCCTCGACGGCTCGCAACTAGCCAAATATAGTGCAATTGAATCAATTTAGATACCACGAGAAAAAATTAACAAGAATTTCCAAAGTATAGCATTCTTGAAGGTTTTTGAGATTTCGACCCCGGGCCCACGTGTTCGGATTTTGAAAGTTCTCGAAGGAATGAATTACCCGAAGCCTAAGGATTGTAATTACATAATTTATTTAGGAATTCATGGCTAAAAAGGGATAATTCACTAATTATCAAAGCCCTAGGAATTTCTACCCAATTTTTCCCATGATCTTGATATTTTTAAGAACAAAGTTAGTTGAATTCCATGAAAAATTGATAATTTAGAGAAGAAGTCACTCACCTGAGATGATAGTGGCTTTGGAAAGCCTTTTCCCCTAGCTCTAAGATGCTTCAATGGATTTTGTAATAGGAAATGAGGAAGAAAGCCCGTAATTGGGCATTTAAATACTGCCCAGGAAAACTTTCACTGCGATCGCGGCATCAGGCCTGCAATCGCGGAGAACAAATGACCCTGTCCCTCGAGAAGCACTATGCGATCACATAGATGGGGCCTACGATCGCGGAGGGTGGGGAGGTAGGCTTATGTGGTCGCAGGAGTGAGGTCTGCGACCACAGAGAGGAACAGGCAGTAGGGGGAGGGGTAGGTGACGTGTGCGATCGCATGAGTGAGTCTGCGACCGCAGAGGGTGGGGGAGAGGACCATATGCGATCGCGGAGGGATGCCTGCGATCGCAGAGAACATTGGATGGCCTAGCATAATTACTTCTCTGCGATCGCAGAGAAGGAAACCAGACAGAAAATTTTTGGGTTTTCTAACTTAGCTACCGGGGGTCTAAAACACCCCCGAGCCCCCCGGGACCCCGTCCAAAAGCACCGAAAAGTCTATATTTGTGATACGTACTCGCTCAAACTTTCGGAACATGAAAAACAACAACGGAACTCAAAATTCAAACCCAAAACAGATTTTTTCAAACTTAAGAACTTAAGAAATCTAGAATTTGCTTCATTGCGCCGAACGGGTCTATACTACTCGGTATGACCCCAAATTTTGCAGACAAGTCATAAATGACTATACAGAACTATTTCCGATCCCGGAACTCCATTCGGAACCCGAGAGCATGAAGTCTCGTTCCAGGCCGAATTCTAAACTTAAGGAAATCCAGATTTCCATTTCGGGCACCGAAACGCTCCTGGGTCATCAGAAACCCAAGCCGAACATACGTCCAAGTCTGAAATCATCATACGGAGCTACTGGAGCTGTCAGAACTCGATTCCGAGGTCGTTTGCTCAAAATGTTGACTGAAGTCAAACTTGGCCAAATAGGCCAACCTTAAGGAACCAAGTGTTCCTAAACCATCCAATTCATTCCCAAATCCCGAACCGCCCGCTCCCGCGAGTCATAAAGCACGAGTAGCCGCTATGGAAGGTTTCATTTAAGGGAACGGAGTCGTAATACACGAAACGACCGGCTGGGTCGTTACAGATGGCTTCGCAACCTGTGAGGGATGGCTTTCCAAGATTCTTCAACAACCCGTTAGGGATGGCTAGCTAAATAGGGGCTGGCTTCGACAACCCCTGAGGGATGGCTCACCAAGCTATACAAACACTTAACTTGTTTATAGTCACAAAAGTATTCTTACAAAGGGGCTAGCTTCACAACCTTTTAGGGATGGCTTGCCAAGCTACACAACTTAGAAAACTTTTGTACTATAAGCAACTTTAGCTGTTATAACTCAGAAAACTTTCATAATACAACAAGATAACTTTCTTAGAGTATTCCTACTCTATTTTCATACATGGACTGACCTTTCCATCCATTTGAAAGAAAGAACAAGAGGAAAATTTAGACGGAACGCATGTGTAATATATCAAAAAGATTAATAAGGGTTACCAGATGCTCTTACAACTACTACATGGCCTCTTTATACAAGGATATGAGGTTATTACAAGACAAAGTTATATAATAAAATAAATCTATCTTACATGGAAAACGTATCTACATGTGAGTCCCTTTTGACATGTAAAGTGTCGCGCCCCCTATATCTCGGGAAATCAGGTTCCGACATTTTGGGACAACTCCTTTCGAAAAGGTAGGAAAAGGGAATTGGTTTAGAGTCGCCGCCTAACGGATTAAGGTGCGTTAGGGAACCTAGAGCAGATAACTCATGTTACAAGTTTACATCACCGGAGATCGGGTAAGGGCTCAAGTTACCTTGAGGGGAAGGTGTTAGTCACCCCTCGAGGTCCACAACGGTGGGTCCCGTCTGAACTTGAATTAAGAGAATTATTCTAAGGAAAAGTAAAGAAAACTAATTAATAGGGATGGGGGTAGGGGGTACTAAGTTTTTTAGCCTATAGGATCACCCCGTGCAATACTTTGTAACTCCCTCAAGTCGAGGTGTTACTCATAGTATTTAGCGTGCACAGACTATCATCTCCTACTACCCGATTACTATCTTTAAGTTGTTACCTAAGGCGTTCTAATTGATTCTAGTTCGTTTTCAATGCGTGCACTACCTATGACCCTGGAGGTATTAGGACCTCTATTTGGGATATTTCTAGACTAAGCCTAGGTTGCTAAAAAATGTAAAAGACTAGGCGACAAGCAAAACAATTAAGACTTTCAAATAAAAGCAAATATGGGCTGAAATTGACCTCCACACAAACAGCAAATGCACACAATTGATTGACATGCTTTATTAACCTTAAAGTCCTATATACAGGATATCTATGTGAGAAATAAGCGAGAAGTGATATACAGAGGTAGTTTTATTAAGGCGAGTGTTAAGACCTATTATTTGCTTACTGATTTTAATCAGTATAATATTTGGGCACTTCAGGCAGTAATGTGTCACAGTTACGAGTCCAAAATTGTTATTAAGCCCTATAGGCATATTTTCTAAGTGATTGACAATGGAGATTGTATTCACAACCAATTAATAGAATCCTATAGGCATGACTTCTACGAGTGTGATGCTTATTATCCTATAGACATGATTTCTAGGTGTAGAATTGATTTTAACTTTATAGATATGTTTCACAACCTTGTATTTCCTTTTAATCCTATATGCATGCTTTCTAATTATGAAACTGACTTAAATCCTATAAGCATGATCTCTAGGTTTGATTTTTATCCTATAGGCATGGTATCTATTACTGAATTGATTTAACCCTATAGGCATGATATCTATTAAGCAGTACATATTGCCAGAAAACAATTGAATCAAACATTGGAGGCCTATAGGCATGATTGCTAACACATATTCATTGGAAAATTTAATGCATTCTATAGGCAGGATTTCTAACAAAAGTTGTAATATTAATCCTGTAGGCAGGATTACTAATGTGCGCACACAATATAACACTTGCACGATTAAACAAAATCAACATCACTAATGAAAATCCTATAGGAAGGGTTTCTAAACACATTGCAGAACTTAACAGTTTGACAAATGAGCAGAATTAACAGCATAGATGAAACCCTATAGGCAGGATTTCTACCCAGTCTAACAAAAAGAAATAAGAAACACTCCCGATTTACTAAATACCCCCAAAATATGTTTATTACAAAGTTATTACAGACCAGAATAGCAAATGAATTACATATAGTAATGAAATGAACTATAAGGAGCCTTTTATTAGGCTCAAATACACCTAGGTAACATGTCAACTTTGACGCTCATTTTACAGGTACAACATAGTCGATGGTGAGAGACTCACCCATAACACATATAGAACCAAGTTACTGATGTGTCAAAGTTCCCTAGGGCCTCAGTGACCCAGGGAAATTCTCCCACCAGAACCACATATTCAGAGATGATTCAACAGAGATTAGCAACCAGTTTCCAGTATGTCAGAGTTCACAGGAGTCTCACACTAGGGTGGTTGAAGATAGAACATAAGGGACTAAGAGTGGAGGTTCTTAAAAGAGTAACAATATGTAAAAAGAGGAAGAGACATATTTAAAACAATTTTGATTTCAGAAGAAAAAAAAATTTAGAACACATAACTTGTAGGAAGAATTGCATTAAGAAAATGAGCAAGGTTCATGCTCAAACACACAGTTCAGATAAGTTTAAATCTTGAAAAAATCTAGTTAAGCTAGGTGTTCATGCTAGCATTTTGGACAACCTTACTAAACTGTAGAGAACCAAACAGTCAGAACCCACATGAATCCAAGACATGTTGGAAAGCAAGTTATAAAAGCACATAAACAACAGAACAAGAAGCCCAATAATAATACAAGTTTCAAAGGTCTAGGGCTAATTGATTATTTAACCTTCTAATATTATCCTAAAGGTACTCAAATTCAGAATAGATTCAAAACACATAAGAGGCATATTAAGCATAAGTTCTTAAGTGGATTCATATTATTCAACACAACCAATCTCAGACTAACAATATTAAAAGAGAACCATAGAAGCATAAATGCAGAATCATGCTAAAATAAAGTTCAAACATACTGGTCGAATAACACAGATTGTGGAGACATAAAGAAAAATGAAATGGAAAAGGGATAATGGCTGCAGAAAAAGCAAGAAAGTACACCACAATAGTTAAGTCCAGAAGAAATTGGCCTTGGCTTTCAGCCGGCCAAGACCAGAATCAAACGAGCAAAGAATCAAAGTAAAAGCTAAGTTTTTTAGTGATAGTATTGAGAGTTCGAGTCTGTCTCAAGGGGAAAGGGGGAAGAGGTTTAAATAGCACTAGACTAGAGCCCACAACTAAGGTAATAATCAATCAAGGAAAGCATCTAATCAGTTAATAAAGGAAAAGAAACTCAGAACTTTATTTAAGGTAAGCCAGAAGTAACAAGTACATAGACGCGTAAAACATACAGTCAAAGATTTAACATAGTAATTAAGGATTCATACAGATTTGGGGAATCAAAGAATCCTATGTGAAACAATTAATGAAAAGAGTTATAAAAACAGATAGACAGAATCATTGAAGGAAAAAACAAAATCGAAAACCCTAATTTTTAGGGTAATTAAAATTAGTCAAGAATATCAAAAGAAAAACTATAATAAAGATGCATAGAGATGGATAAACAACAACATTAAAGATTGAATCAGATTTGTTTCGATTTTTAAGAATCAAAACCCTAATTTTTAGGGTAAAGAATTAGTGAGAAAAATCATAATAGAGATGCACATAGATAGATATACGGAAACATTAAAGGGAATATTTAACAAAAAATAGAAAACTATAACAAATCTGAAAAGATCTGAACCCTAGCTTTAGGGTAAGTGAAGAATCGAACAAAAATCTCAATGATCCATACCATAAAGGGACGATAATGAGCGTAGATGGAAAGAAGTGAAGGTTTGAACCAGATTTGGTTCAAAGCAAGAGAGATATGTTTGCCATGTTGGGCAAGTGATTATGTAATACCATAATCAGTTAACTAGTAATTGGAGAGGGCTAATAAGGTAAGGGAATTGTTAGTGGATTCCATCTCTGAGTTGGAATCAAAAGGGAAATGGGGATTACGACACTAGTGATTTAGAAGAGGAGAAGAAGAGAGAGTTTGAGCGTGGCGGGGTGGGTGAAATGAGTTAGGGTTAGACGGGTTAGGTTATAATTAAAAGGGGTGGAGTGGTATGAGCCGTTGATCTTCAGATATTAACGACTGTGATTTAAAAGGGGATTAGGTCGGGGTCAATTGATTTTGGACTGTGTATTGGGCTGGGGTAATTGGGTAGTGTAGGTAATTGGGCTAGGTCCGAAATTGGGGTTTTAGGGGGCTATAGTTTAAATACCCAATAACAAAAAAATAATTTATAAAAAATAATTAATGAATTAAAAAAATATCACTTGTGCATGAAAATGATTTAAAATAATTACATAGCATTATAAAAATATAAAGAATCATTTTCTATATAAATAATGTAATTATGCATACATATGGGCTATTATTGCAAAATATGCAGTTTTAGCCTAAGGATGCAAAAATACTATTATGATAAGTATATAAAAATATTTAAAGATTATATGGATATAAAGGATGAAAATTAAATGATAAATCATCATAAAATTATTTGTGATCTAATTAATAATGATTTATGTAATAAAATATGAGAATAAAGTGATTTAATAATCTTTAAAATTATAGAAAAATTAGGAAAAATACTTGATGATTCTCATGCACTATTTTGGAAGTATATATGTATCTATGAAAATATATGAGGGAAAAATTGGGTATCAAAAGCTTCCCCTCTTTACCCAAGAAGGATGAAAGACTTGTCGGGTGAAGACATGATGACCAATTTTGACCGAATAGGGTGATTTGAAAGATATAGGCCGCACGCTGGTTTCTGAGCTGCCTACATATCCATGGTTTTACAGGAATCAGGCCATGTGTAGTTCTAGATCCAATGATGGAGTGAACCAATAAAGTCGTTGCAAGAACATATAAAATATTCCTAGTAGAGTTAATTGGGGTTTGAAACGGTTATGGGTAAATGAGACCGGGTAACGGATGATGAACGGTCATGTTTGAAATAATTTGAAGGATATGAATATTATATGGGGACCTGAATGAATATTGCTTCCGTTGAGATAACAGCTACTTACCGGATCACCTGCAAATTTAAAAATACCACTGGAAGCGAATATGTATAAATGATGCAAACCCTTTGGACTATGAAGACTGTCTTTGGACGGTGATGACGTCCAGGGCCATGAATTGCGCGGTAAGGGATTTGCAGACCATGAAATGATGTTATCGGGCCATGAAGATGGTGCCTCCGAACCATGATGCCTTTGAATAATGATGTGCAAGCTTTGAGAGATCCTAGGCCATGGCATGATGTCTTCCGACTATGAAGATGATGCCTTCAGATTATGATGACTTCGGACAAGTTGTCTATATTTCAGCCGATGAGGTGCAGAGACATGATGCTAGTGGCAATCAACAAGACAAAGCTTAGTCTTGTGTAGAGTTTGGGGGCAGAGCTTAGTCCCGAGAGAAAAGAGTAATGCAAGGTTTGGGATAGAGCAATATCCGTGTATATGAAAAGTGATAGTGCTTAGTCTTGTGCAAGATTCGGGAAAGTGCTTAGTCTCATTCAAGGGGAAGGCAATGCTTAGCCTTATGCAATTGAGGAGGCATGGCTTAGACTTATGCAAGGATTGATACAGAGCTTAGTATCGTGCAAAGAGAAGGCAATGCTTAGACTTATGAAAATGAGGAGGCATGGCTTAGCCTCATGCAAGGATCGAGACATGGCTTAGTCTCATGCAAAGAGAAGGCAATGCTTAACCTTATGCAAATGAGGATGCAGGTCTTAGCCTCATGCAAGGATTGAAACAGGGCTTAGTCTCATATAAGTAGAAGGCAATGCTTAGCCTTATGCAAATGAGGAGGCAGTGCTTACCCTTATGCGAATGAGGAGGCAAGGCTTAGTCTCATGCAAGGATTGAGACATGGCTTAGTCTCGTACAAAGAGAAGGAAATGCTTAGCCTTATGCAAATGAGGAGGCATGGCTTAGCCTCATGCAATGATTGAGACAGAGCTTAGTCTCGTGCAAAGAGAAGGCAATCTTTAGCCTTATGCAGATGGGAGGCAGAGCTTAGCCTCATGCATGAATTGAGACAGAGCTTAGTCTCATGTATATGTAAGAGTAAGAGTGAAGTATTCTTAGCTGGAAATGTATTTTTTGTATAGAAATTGTGTTGTTGCGATGATGCTTATGATGATGACATATTCCTGCATCCAAAGAAAAATTCTGAGTTTTGCGGGGGAGGTTGGTTCGTGTCTTTGTCTGCTTGATCTGCTCCACTCTGCTCGAGGGTCCTATTCAAGTTACCATGGGTAGCATTTGGCTAAAAGGTAAAGTTTCTTTTCAAAAGCATGCATGTATAGTTTTCAAAGACATAGTAATATGCAATTTAGAAATCAATTAGATGAACCAGTAACCGTGAAATTATTAGAGACATTGCGACCTTATTTTCCATAGAATTTTGAGGGTCCTCCTCAAAATGTTGACCCAGTTAACTAAGTGACCTTTTGGCTATTCTGTATGCTGCTGCTGGCTGAACTTGCTTCGGAATTTTTTGGGTCCTCCTCAAAATTCTGCCCCAGTTTCTAATTGTGGGGAAAATAGAAATTTTATTGAATTATGAACAAACCCAAAGGGCTTCCTACGTATCCCCTCTTAAATGGGAATCTGGTCAAGCGTAGTTCAACTACATCATATGAAGAAACTGAGATAGTTTACACATAGTATCTTTTGACTGCATCCAGATTGATAGGCTTTTGCCAAATTTCTCATCCATTTCTGCGAGTATGAGTGCTCCTCCTGTTAATACTCTATGAACCATGTAAGGACCTTTCCAGTTGGGCACGAACTTCCCTTTGGCTTTCTCTTGATGTGGAAAGATCCGTTTCAACACCAGCTGCCCCCTTGTGAACTGTCTTGGTTTGACCATTTTGTTGAAAACTCTAGACATTCTATTATGATAAAGTTAACCATGACACACTGCATTCATCATTTTCCATCTATGAGTGCGAGTATCTCATAGCGACTCCTTATCCATTCCGTGTCACTGAGTTAAGCTTCTTGTATGATTCTCAAAGAAAGAATTTCTACCTCGGCGGGAATGACGACTTCGGTACCATAAACCAACAAATAGGGAGTTGCCCCGGTTGATGTACGGACTATGGTACGGTATCCCAGTAAGGAAAATGGTAATTTCTCGTGCCATTGCTTGTGATTCTCTACCATTTTCCTTAGTATCTTCTTGATGTTCTTGTTGGCGGCCACCACAACTCCGTTCATTTGAGGATTGTATGCTTTTGAATTCTTTTGCTTGAGTTTGAAGGTTTCACACATGGCTTTCATCAAATCACTATTGAGATTGGCGGCATTGTTAGTGATGATAGACTTTGAATCCCCAAATCGACAAACAATACCCTCTCTAACAAAGTCTACGACGACTTTCTTGGTTACAACTTTGTAGGATGCAGCTTCAACCCATTTAGTGAAGTAATCGATGGCCACTAAAATGAACTTGTTCCAGTTCGAAGCAGTGGGTTCGATTGGACAAATGACATCCATTCCCAAGGCAGCAAAAGGTCAAGGTGCCCTTGTTGCATTTATATCGTTTGGAAGCACCCGTATCATGTCTGCATGTATCTGGCATTGGTGGCATTTATGGACATATCAGATGAAATTTGTTTCCATAGTCATCCAATAGTATCCAGCCTTGAGTATCTTCTTGGCTAAGACAAAACCGTTCATATGTGGGTCGCACGTTCCGACATGTATCTCTTCGAGCAATTTGGAAGCCTCTTTGGCATCAACACACCTTAATAGACCTAGGTTAGGAGTTCTTCTATATAGAATTCCTCCTCTTTGGAAGAAGTGATTAGATAGCCTCCGCAATGTGCGTTTCTGAGTATGGTTTGCAAGCTCTGGGTATTCTGCTTTTGTCAAATATTCTTTAATGTCATGGAGCTATAGATTTCCATCTGTCTCTTCTTCAACATGAGCACAGTATGTCAGTTGATTATGGATTCTCACCGGAATAGGGTCGATGAAATTCTTGTCCGGATGTTGTATCATTGAGGACAAAGTGGCCAATGTGTCTGCAAATTCATTCTGAATTTTAGGGACATGCCAGAATTCTATATTTGTGAACCTCTTCTTTATCTCTTGTACATGATGTAGATACGGTAGTATCTTGGTGTTTTTGGTAGCCCATTCTCCTTGCACTTGATGTACTAGCAGGTCTGAATCACCAATCACCAGAAGTTCCTGAATGTTCATGTCAACAGCCAAATTGAGTCGTAATATACAGGCTTCATATTCCGCCATGTTGTTGGTGCATGAGAACCTGATCTTTGCAGACAGCGGATAATGATGACCTATTTCTAATACCAAGACGGCCCTGATACTGACTCCTTTGAAATTTGCAGCTCCGTCAAAAAACATTCTCCAACTGTCGTAGGCTTCAGTAATGTCCTCCCCTACGAATGATACCTCTTCATCAGGAAAATACGTTTTTAGGGGTTCGTATTCTCCTCCTACAGGATTTTTAGCAAGATGATCTGCCAATGCTTGTCCTTTGACCGCCTTCTGAGTTACATAGACGACGTCAAACTCGCTCAGTAATATTTTCCACTTGGCTAGCTTTCTGGTAGGCATAGGCTTCTGAAAGATGTACTTCAGGGGATCCATCCTCGATATGAGGTATGCAGTATAGGCACATAAATAATGCCTCAATTTCTGAGCTATCCAGGTTAGAGCACATCAAGTGAGTTCTAGCAGAGAGTACCGTGCTTCTTAAGGTGTGAACTTCTTACTCAAGTAATATATGGCCTGCTCCCTTCTTCCCGTCTCATCATGCTTCCCCAAAACACAACCAAAAGCCCCATCTAACACTGCGAGGTAGAGTAGTAGTGGTCTACCAGGTTCTGGTGGGACTAAGACTGGTGGTGTGAATGAGTATTCCTTGATTTTGTCAAAAGCCTTTTGACATTCCTCGGTCCAACTGGTTGCAACATCTTTCTTCAACATTTTGAAAATTGGCTCACATATCACTGTAGACTGTGCTATGAAGCGACTGATGTAATTGAGGTGTCCCAAGAAACTCATCACGTCCTTCTTGTTCCTTGGCGGTGGTAATTGTTGGATAACTTTGACCTTTGACGGGTCCAACTCTATTCCTCGGTGGCTGACGATAAATCCTAACAATTTTCCGACAGGAACCTGGAATGCACACTTTGCGGGGTTTAGCTTTAGATTGTACTTCTGCAGCCAGCCAAAGTCTCAAGTCTGCTATATGATATGTGGCTTTCTTGGATTTGATGATGACGTCGTTAACGTATACCTCTATTTCCTTATGTATCATATCATGGAAGATAGTTGTCATGGCTCTCATGTAAGTGGCCCCGGCATTCTTCAGACCAAATGACATCATTTTGTAGCAATATACTCCCCACGGTGTAATGAAGGCTGTTTCTCTACGTATTCTTCGTCCATAAAAATCTGATGATAACCTGCGAAGCAATCTACAAAGGATTGGAGTTCATGCTTGGCGTAATTGTCAATTAGAATAAGTATATTTGGTAGTGGAAATCATCTTTGGGGGTTGCTCTGTTAAGTCCCGAAAATCAACACACACCCTGACTTTTCCGTCTTTCTTTGGTACCGGTACAATGTTGGCTAACCAGGTTGGGTACTCAACTACCTTGAGAACTTTGGCTTTGATCTACTTGGTGACTTTTTCCTTGATATTTAGACTCATGTCTAGCTTGAAATTTCTGAGTTTTTGCTTCACTGGCGGACACATTGGATTTGTAGGTAACTTGTGAGCTACTATGGATGTGCTCAATCCTGTCATATTGTTGTATGACCATGCAAATATATCTTCATATTCTTTCAGGAAACGAGTGTATTCTTCCTTATCTGACGATGAAAAGTGGATGCTTATGCGAGTTTCTTTGATGGTTTCAAAGTCTCCCAAATTGACTATCTCGATTTCATCCAGGTTGGATTTAGGCTTGTTCTTGAAATTCTCAACTTCTCTGACAATTTCCTCAGGTATCACATCTTATTCCTCTATTTCATCCGAGTCACTGTCCTTGTGTTGCGTTGTCTCATTACATGTCACAGTCGTTGGTTCATCAAGATAAGAAATAGTAATGTTGTAGAGAGAAAGATATGAAAGAAAATAGTAATAATAAACATCAAGCCATTGGTAAATATTAAAATGTCAAACGAAGCAATTTTCCATAACTCAAACAATGTTTTTCGAAATGAAACACTGAAAATATTATTTTACAACAAAATGCTCAAGTAGAATTGTTTTAAAAAATAAATGATGCTAGCAGCCATGCTACCCCGAGACTCATCGGTCCCTTGATGGTGTAGCGGTCCAGTTATTGAGAAATGCTCACCTCTCCACTGTCTGAATGATAAGGCCTTCTTCCTCCTCCTCCACAACTATCACACTGCAATCCATATCTTCATCTTCTCAAAACAAATTCCTTAGTGCAGGCAAAGCATCCTCTTCTTTGGATACCCATATTGTATCGGCCTGATGAAAGGATTGGCTCAACTGTGGCACTGGTTTCTCAATAGGGTAATATGGACCACGCCATGGTGGCGACCAATCATTATATTCCTGCCAGGTAAGCGGATATGAGCCCAAAGGTTGTACCATGATGTTTCAGCTGTATTGGCTTGGTGATACCCTGGAGATTCTTATCAAGCCCTTTACCAGGTTCATACCCCGCCCATGCCAACATGGTCTTTATTTTGCTACTCCACCATTTATCCTTCTTGATCGCGTTAACATGTTCAATGCGATGGTAAGTTTCTCCACCTAACTTCCTTCTGTTCTCCACTACCGGAACAATCTGATTGGTGTAAATAGGATTGCTCCCATCTCCATGGATGATCACTTCTTGATGGTTCCATTCAAACTTCACAGCCTTGTGCAAAGTGGATGCAACAACTCCAGCAGCACATATCCAAGGTCGTCCTAACAGCAGGTTATAGGAGGCGGATATGTCTAGCACATGAAATTTGACATGGAACCAAGTAGGACCCATCTGCAAACATATTTTGGTTTCTCCAATCATGGCTCTTTGCGACCCGTCAAACGCCTTCACATTCATAGATCCTGCTCGTATTTCATGTAGACCCTTGCCCAGCCTTTTTAGAGTTGCCAGTGGACAGATGTTGAGGCTAGATCCCCCGTCTATCAGAACCCTGGCAATGAACTTATCCTCACATTGCACTGTGATGTGCAGTGCTCTGTTATGGCTCAATTCTTAAGGTGGCAGCTCGTCTTCGTGAAAGGTGATCTTATGTCTCTCCAGCACTTGTCCTACCATGTTGGCCATTTCTCTGCTGGTAATGTCGTTAGGAAAATATGCTTCGTTCACCACCTTCATCAGAGCATTCCTATGTGCCATAGAATTTTGTAGCAGCGATTGGATGGATATCTGGGCGGGGGTTTCATTCAGATGGTCAACAACAAAGTACTTTCTTGCCTGTACTTTCCTCTAGAGATCATCCAGACCAATTTCAATGACGGTTTCTTGGTGGCAGCTTCCTTACTAGTCCGTCCCAAATTTTCAGGTATGTAGATCCTTCCAGTTCTGGTCACTCCATGTGCAGCACCGGACTCTTCCATATTTGCTTTCCCTTTTCTCCTAGCTTCGGCAACATAATCCAAAGGTACGACATTGAACTTGAAGGTTGGTGTGGATGCTACCGTCACAGTGAAAGGTGTAGTTTTTTCTACCTCAAATGGAGTAGGTGTAGCTGCAGGTGGTGTCACTTTTACTTCAAACGGAGCTGATGCAGCTACCTCAACTTTGATTGGCTATTGTATCTATACCACAATGGGAGTGAGTGTGACTAAAGGTTTCTTAGGGTCGTCACCTTCCCGAATAAGCCCGATTGACCCCTCAAGATCCCATACTCCTTCACCCCTATGACCTGGGAGGGGATTGTTGCAGACATTGGGTGTGGCTTCCTTTGCTTATATGACTTTGGTATCAATCAATGTTTGGATCTTGTCTTTTAGAGTGCGACACTCATCAATAGTATGTCCCTTCATGTCGGAATGGTATGCACATGTCTTGTTTGGGTTGACCCATTGGGATGAGTTTTCCATAGCCACAGCGGGAACATAGGTGACATATCCTGCAATCTTTAATCTTTCATATAACTGGTCGATGGGTTCAGCAATAAGGGTGTATTGTCTGGGTGGTCTGCGATCGAAATTGGGCCTGGGTTTTTGATAATTTGGACGAGCTGGAGGTGAATGATAGTAGGCTGGTTGAGTTTTATAAGTGTGGTAGGTGGTGGCGGGTTGGGTATATCTGGGAGGTGAAGGTTGGTATGTGGGTGAAGGGTTTGGTATGTGAGTGGAGATTTTGGACCCTGGGCTACCATTACTGCCCCTATATCTTTCTTCTTTGATATTCCTCCTGATTGTAATGCTTTGTTCGTGGCCTACAATGCCTCAAAATTTGTTACTATTCCACTTTTAATCCCTTCTTCAATCCTTTCCCCGAGTTTGATGATATCAGAGAACTTGTGATTATCAATGACCATTATCCTCTCATAATATTGCGGATCCTAAGCCCTGACAAAGAATTTGTTCATTTAATCTTCTTCAAATGCTGGTCTGGCCTTTGCTGCTTATGACCTCCATCGAGTGGCATACTCGCGGAAAGTCTCCGTTGGCTTCTTCTTGAGATTCTGTATGTAGAAGACATCCAGTGCATTTTTTGTATTGAATCTGAATCTATCCATGAAGTCCGATGCCATGCTAACCCAATTAGCCCATTTCTTGGGATTTTGACTTATGTACCAAGATATGGCGTCTTCAGTGAGACTCCTCATGAACAACTTCATGCGGATCCTTTCATCCTTTCCAACCCCTACGAGCTTGTCACAATATGTTATCAAATGTACCTTTGGGTCCCCCATTCCGTTAAAAATCTCAAACTTAGGAGGTTTGTAATCCTCCGATAGTTCTACGTCTGGCTGAATGCACAAGTCCTCATAGTTCAAACCTTCAATTCCTTTACCTCCTTCAATACCCTGGGCTCGGCTTGTGATCTTCTTGAGCTCCTCTGCCATATTCTTAATGAGCAGGTCCTTCTCGGCGGATTTTGGTGTGTATGAAGTCTGTTGAGTGGAGTGGGGTAGGGTTTCCATGTATATGGGATTGTTTTGATGAATGCTGGGGGTTTGAGTGTAGTGGTGATAATTGGTTGAATTTTGAGGATCGGGGATAGGCTGTGGGGTATTCTGAGGAGTATGGTAAGTGGTTTGGGGATATCGAGTCAGGAGATGATGGTGTTGAGGGGGTATCAGTATGGGTAGGGGATTAGGATTTTGAGGAGGTGTTGCATATTGATGGGGTGCGGGAGGATTTTGCGGACGTTGGTTTGGTGTGTTTTGAGGAGGTACTGGCTTTTGCGTGTTTGGTTGGTTGATGTCTATGACGTTTAGTGTGAGGGAGAGGTTTCGCAAGTTGCGGACCTACTCAAGCTCCCCTTGCAATTCAAGTATTTTCTGTTCCAACCGTAGGACCAAATCATTTGGTGTCGGAGTACTCCGACCATCTGAAGTTTCCACATTCTCAGCATGTGTAGCGTTGTCTTTGCTGACACAACTCATATCGTCAATCTTAGATTTTCCCTTGCTTTTCGGATTACTCGGAGGAGGAGGAGGTGGAGGGCCTCTGGATCTGGTGTGATATGCTGATGATGCCAGTATGTGTGAACCAACCTTGGGGGATGGGAATAATCAAAAATAAAGAAAAACAAAAAGGTAACTAAGTCAGTAAGAATTCTGGAAAAAGTATTTGCGGTATTTAAACACATATTGCGGAAATGTAAATTCGTGTCCTAGTTTGGGAGCCTCGTTGTGCCCGAGGTAGGCCTAGCGACAAGTAGATTTGGAGAAATTTAATGCCAATAACTGCCTCATTTCATTAATGTAATAAATAAGACGAACCTAAAACAACAATAAATGAATAAATCACTAATGGTGTTTGCCTTATTACATTTGAAATGTGATTCTAAAACAAATAATGCTAATATACTTGGTCCCAGAGGGACCTTCTCTAGGCTTGGGTCTCTTGGCTCCGTCGATCAGGTTCCCCAGGTCGCGCATGTCCAGCAATAGGTATGCCCTTGCTAGATGTCCTCCCTCGTTACCCTCTACATTCTGACAGTCTATGACTCTTTTCCTCATCTTCCCCTCTAGTTCCATTAGGCCCTGCTCCAGATATTCCAGCCTTTCCATTGACCTAGTAGCCATTTCCCTCCATTCATTAATTGACTCCATATCAATCTTGTGTTGTTCCAAATGTTCGGCCTCGGACCCGTGAACTCTTTTGCGCCGTCTGTTATACTTCACCTGTGCTTCAGCAACTTCATCTATGACCCTGTTCCCTTGACCGACTCCTGGCTCGACTATTCCCCCTATGCTATCATCCAACCATGATGGGTAGAAGTACACATGCCCTACGTGGTATCGATCTGGCTCGATGGTGTCCCTTTCCACAATGATTTTCAAATGCTCATGTGTTGAGCTTCACATTTGTATGGGATGTCATCATTGTGAGCACGTGATTTTTACTTATCGTATAATCCTACAAAAAATCTCAATAAAATAATTTGTTTTATGGATTTTTGTTAAATTTCAATGCTATTTGTGAATTTAGTCCTACATTATGTGGCCATAATTCGTCTTTTAAACTTACAAATAATTTGAAGTGGCATAATTAGATGCATAAATGTAATCATTAATAACAAATATAGTAAATTGGTTTAAAAATGTTCAATTTTTGGATTTAATCACTTTATTTTAACCCATTGTGATTTTGTTCCATAAATGATTAAGAGTATCAAAATCAAATATTTTTACTTTTAATTAGGTGGCCAATCAGTGTATAAATTGGACGAAATTAAATTCAAATTAATTGTTGCATGTTTTTTTAGTTTAATCTTAATCAATATTGAAATCAAGGGTGAAAACAAGCCTAGAAAAACCGGATTGGGCCAAAATTGCCAGGCCCAAAGCTTCTCTATACACACCCCTTTACACCCTGCCCACAAAATCCCCTAACCCGTTTGACCCAGCCCAGTTAACCAAACGGGTACCCGGTCTCACCTCCCCAAACCCCAAACGACCCCGTTTCTGATAAGTGAGCAAATCCCAGCCGTTGATCTCGTTTGATCTAACGACTGGGAACTCCCCAGCTCCCAACTATAAAACAGTTTCAGATCAACCCCCCCTCATTTCCCCCTAAGTCTAACACCCCTCCCCACTCATCTCTATCCTCTCTCTCTTGCCGGCTAGTCCCCACCGTAGTCCCACAGTCCCCCCGCCCTAACTCCGCCAGCCGGAAATCGCCTCTAGCGGCGGAGCTTCTCTAAAAACCACCAAATTTTCACCAGGTGATCCCCATGGTCTCCTCAACCCCGTCCCAACATTGATTTTCCCAAAAAATTGCCTAGTTACGAGTAATTTCAGATCTGAAACTGATGGAAACCTTAGTTCCCACTTACCGGCGGATTCAAAGACAATTAATGACTCAAACCTACATGAGTCAATAGCTCTTGATGAGAGATATTGATTCATGTGGGTTTGGACCATTTCCAAACCCCGCCGGAGTCCGGCCAAGTCCCGGCAGGTCACCGGAATTCCTCCAAACTCCTACTGGTACCCCCCCCCCCCTTTCTTTCTGTCTCTTTGTTGTTTTTCAATTAGAAGCATATAAGATTCACTGTTTTTTATCCATGTTGTCATATTACTGCTTTCGTCCATGTTAATCACTATTCCGTATATGTTTCTGTTAATTAGCTTAAGCTCTACATGCATATTCTGATTTTGTGTTTAGGATAATTTGTCTTTGTCAAGTAATAGCTAGATTTCTTTGATAATCATGCCTTCTTAGTATAATTTAATTAATTAATATAGGTTAATTAGTATAGGTTAATCAGTTATTTCATTTTAGGTGTCAGATTGTTTTGGTGTTGTTATCTTCTGTCCTAAATGTGACTCACTTCCTTATCTGCTTAATTGTTTTAGTCATTTGGGTGGTCGATTAATCGGTTAAGGTATTTATTAATTAGGTGATGAAGAGGTAATTGTATTCGACTAATTAAGTATACCTTCGAAACTAATAACTAATAGTATAATTAGAAACTAACTCTAAGAACCTAATTAACTAATTAAGCTAATTATCTAACCTAACTTCCTAAAAAGAGACTAGACTTCTAATTTCATTAAGGGTTAGTTCTTAATATAACTTACTAAGTTAGAATTAGCCAACACCTAATCAACCTCTTAAACCAGTCTAAAATCAGTGTGACGACCCAACCGGTCGTTTTGCGTATTACGACCCTGTTCCCTCAAATGAAACCTTCCATAGTGGCTACTCGTGCTTAATGACTTGCGGGAGCAGTGGTTCGGGATTTGGAAATTATTTGAGTGGTTTAGGAACACTTGGTTCCTTAAGGTTGGCCTATTTGGCCAAGTTTGACTTCGGTCAACATTTAGAGAAAATGACCTCGGAATCGAGTTCTGACAGCTCCAGTAGCTCCGTATGATGATTTTGGACTTGGGCGTGTGTTCGACTCAGGTTTTTGACGACCCGAGAGCATTTCGGCGCCCGAAATGGAAATTAGGATTCCTTTAAGTTTGGAATTTGGCTTGAAACGGGACTTTATGCTATCGAGGTCCGAACGGAATTCCGGGATCGGGAATAGTTCTGTATAGTCATTTATGACTTGTCTGCAAAATTTGAGGTCATTAAGAGTAGTATAGACCGTTCGACGCAATGAAATGAATTCTATAAATTTCAAAGTATTAGGTTATGATTTCAGGGGTTTAGGAGGGTGATTTAGCAATTTAGCGATGTTATGAGTGTTCCGTAGGCTCGAGCAAGTCCTTATTATGATCTGGGACCTGTTGGTATATTTTGACGGGGGCACGGGTGGGCCCAGGTTCCTCTCGAACCCCGCACGAGGCCAAAAACCAGCAAAAAACCATTGCTGGTGCAGCTACTTCTGGTGTGACCGCACCTGCGGTCTCTAAGTTGCAGGTGCGAGTGCGCATCTGCGGTCCAACCTTCGCAGCTGCGACCCCCCATCGTAGGCGCGGCCCTTCTTCCCGGAAGAGGGACCGCTGGTGCGGACTCCTTCTCCGCAGGTGCGATGCCAGGGTCCTAGGCCCTTTTCCGCAGGGGCGGTGATTTTCTCGTAGGTGCGGAAATCACTGTATCCAGCCCCTTTAAATGTCCAAAAATATGGGTTTTCTTCATTTTTATCCACCATCAACCTCCATTAGAGAGCATCCAAGTTTGAGCAACGCCTCCCACGACCACCCACTGTAGAGGTAAGTAATTCTCTTCTATTTTTCACTATTATGCATAGAATTCAACGGGTTAATTCCTAAAGAATCAAAAATCATAAAATTTGGATAGAAATTCTAGGGCTTTGAATAAATTGGTGAATTATTCATTTGAGGCTATGAATCCTTGTATAAATCACATAACTTCGATCCTTAGACTTCGGGTAGGTGATTCCTTCAAGAATTTTCGAAATCCGAACGTGTGGGCCCGGGGTCGAAATTCCAGAAATGGTCAAGAATGCTTAATTTTAGGACTTCTTATTAATACTTCTTATTGGAACCTAAATTAATTCAATTATACCATGATTGGTTAGTTGCGAGCCGTCGAGGGTGAATTTCGGAGATTCGGGCGCATCCTTGATCCGAGGGGTGATATCGTCACGAGGTGAGTCTCCTTTCCAAACTTGTAAGGGGGAAATGTCCCCGTAGGTTCCTTGTTTGCTATGTGTACATGTTGAGGGGGCCGCGTACGTACCAAGTGATGAGAATCCGTACGTGGCGACTATATTGCTATGTCGGGTAGACGTAGGACCCACGAGCATGGCATTTCGTGCCTTATTTGAACCATTGTATGTATTATAAATTGTGTTTATTGTTGAATTGACATGGGAGAGGTAAAAATATGATGAGGTAAATCTTAATTGGCTATCAGTGATATGATATTGACACAATCCTGTTTAATTCACGATCAAGTCGGTACCCGTAGGTACCTATATGTAAATACTATTATTATTATTGAGTCAGCACACGAGTCACATGCATGATGCGCGATCGTGGGGAGCTTATTACTATTATCGAGTCAGCACACGAGTCGCAGGTATGATTCGCGATCGTGGGGAGCTTATTTTTATCGAGTCAGCACACGAGTCACAGGTATGATTCGCGATCGTGGGGAGCTTATTACTATTATCGAATCAGCACACGAGTCGCAGGTATGATTCGTGATCGTGTGGAGCTTATTACTATCGAGTCAGCACACGAGTCGCAGGTATGATTCGCGATCATAGGGAGCTTATGACCTCAGTCCTTATGACCTACCTTATGACTCCGGCTGGTTGTCTTGTCTGTGTCGGTATATGTACTCTTGAGTCTAGATCACATATGACAGTATTGGCAAGGTATTGTTGGATAAGAGGAACTGGTACTTGGTGTTCTTACTTGTGTTACATTATGTGTTCATATACTTGCTGTTTACTATTTTTCATGCCTATTGCTTTAGCCTTATTTTGTTCTATATTATGTTGCTGGACCTTAGTGAGTATCGAGTCGACCTCTCGTCACTACCTCTTCGAATTTAGACGGGATACTCACTGGGTACATATTTATATATATGTACTCATGCTGCACTTTCTTTCCTTTCTGTACTTGACTGTACAGGTCCGGAGGCTGGTCCATCTGATTTTCAGGCCGATGCTAGATATTGATAGTGTGGTCATACTTCACGGTGAGTCGCTTTCCGGACGACTTCCTAGAAGCACCCTGGAGTTTCTTTTGTTATACTCTCTGTCTATTTCATTAAGACTGAGACCCTGTATATATTCTAGTCATTGTATATTCAGTAGTTTCCCGTGACACTCGTGACACTAGTTCCTGGCACACACACGGTATATATTTTTTGGGTTTTGGGTTGTGTATCTATGTATATGTTTTATTTCGTCTTTGCATTTACTATGATTTTACCTTCACTCAAGGCTAGTACCATGTTAGTTGTTTTAGATTGGTAATTATTGATTTGTTTGATCGAATGGGAAGTGTATCACTTAGTGAAGGTTATATCGGCTTGCCTAACCCCGCTGTTGGGCGCCATCGCGACTTGAATTAGGATTTGGGTCGTGACAACGTGGTATTAGAACTTTAGGTTCACGTAGTCTCACGAGTCACGGGCAGACCCAGTAGAGTCTTGCGGATCGGTACGGAGACGTCTATACTTATCTTCAGGAGGCTATAGGGTGTTAAGAAACTCCTTTTGTTCATATCCTATCGTGCAATCAATGAGGTACTAAAACTTGACCTTTTATTCTCTCACAGATGGTGAGGACGCGTGCTTCTCATGTACCTGATCCGGGAGAGGCTGCTACCCCCGCCACTCGAGGCCGTGGTGGAGGCAGGGGTAGGGCACCTGCCCGAGTTAGAGGACGAGGACGTCCTAGAGCCGTACCAGTTGCACCACCTAAGGACGGCCACACCGTTCAGATACCCAACTATCTCGGCTCACTTTGCCGGAAGACCTTCTGAGGTTCGCCCCCAGGTCTTGTTCTCCGGTGCATCATCCAACATCTTCAGTGCACCACCGAGCTCCGCCACGGCTCCACCAACTATCATCGGGCCCAGCTTTGAGCCACCGGCGTTTACATTCCAAACACCATCATTTCTGGGCACTACTCATGTCACTCCTGATTCATACCCCCAATAACCTCAGTATGAAGTTACTTTGGGACGAGATAAGAAAATCCCCGAGCACGAGGAAATGGCTCGAAAAATGAGGAGTATCGAGCAGAGCCTCAAGAACATACAGGGGCCGAGCGGGCAGAAAAGCGTCTCCTACACTGATTTGTGCATGTTCCCACACATCCACTTGCCTCTCGGGTTCAAAACCCCCAAGTTCGAAAAATATGATGGACATGGGGACCCCATAGCTCATCTGAAGAGGTATTGCAACCAACTCCGAGTTTGCATATTTTGGAGAGAGTTTAATAGGGATTACATCAAAATGGTACGTGGACCAGGATATATCCCGCTGGCACGTGTGGGATGACCTAGCCCGGGACTTTGTTCGACAATTCCAATACAACGTGGATATTGCTCTCGATAGAAACTCTCTATCCAAACTCAAAAAGAAGTCCTCAAAAAGTTTCAGAGAGTACGCTATTAGGTGGCGCGAGCAGGCGTCTAGGGTCAAACCTCCGATGGATGAGGTCGAAATGGTCAGTGTTTTTCTACAAGCACAAGAAGCAGATAACTTTCAAAATATGATGTCCGCCATGGGCAAACCATTTGCAGAAGCAATCAAAATTGGGGAAATGGTTGAGAATGGTTTAAAGACCGGTCGTAACCCAAGCCAATCAGCTATAAGAGAAACTTCCCAGGCCATCCAAAATGGATTCGGGAGTGCAGCCAATAGAAAGAAGAAAGAAGAAGGGGCTATGATGGCTTCCGATGTTAGGGGTCCTCGGCAACACTCAGGTACATTCCCCAAAACCTCCCAACACTATTACCCTCACCAAAACGCAACTTACACTACATCTCCTTTTCCCTATGAAGTAATGAACACTCAGCTGCATCTCCGGCCGCAACAACAATACAACCAGAACAGAGCTCCACCTCTAAGAAATAACCATCCTCACCCAGCTCCATACAATCCACGCCCTCCTCAAAACAACTACCCGTACAATGCTTACCCCCGTGAGCCCCCGAGGAGACTCAATTTCACTCCTATCGGTGAGCCATATTCAAGTCTTTTCCCAAAATTGGTCCAGATGGGGCTTTTGCAGCTCGTACCTCCGACCAGACAAAACCCAGCATCAGTGTCATACAAACCCGGAACCAATTGTGCCTACCATTCTGGAGCAGAGGGATACGACACAGATGATTGCTGGACTCTCAAGCGGGCTGTGGAAAACCTTATAGGGCAAAAAAAGGTAGTGTTAAGGTATTAAGAAGCTCCCAATGTGACTAACAATCCATTACCCACCCATAACAATGAGCCTGTTATCGGCATGATCTGCGAGGACCAAGATTTTGACCCAGCTTTGAAGGCTATCATCGCCATCACAGACGCAGAGAAAAAGCCCAAGGCGACACCCAAGCCAGCCAAGGAAATGAAAAAGAGTAATCCCGTTCCTCAAGCTACGGGGAAAGCTGAAGCCAATACAAAGGTAGGATCTTTTAAAGCCGTCGTTCTTTACGTCCCCAGGGCACCCAAGAAGGAACAAGGTATGTTGAGCCCGCCTAGAAGGCTACAATTCAACAGAGCCATGAAAAATGGCCCGACAATGTATGTACCAAAGGGGACATACGTGGCGCGGGGGCGAATAATTTCGCCCAGGCTGAATGAGCCCGTGGTTATTAGCTGCGCGCCGCAAGCTCCTTTGAAAAATACTACTACCGTCCCTTGGAACTACAACAAGATGATAGTAACATACAAAGGAAAAGAGATCACAGGGGAAGCAATCGAAGCAAACTCCTCTGAGGGATACCTCAATCTAAAAGAGCTAGCAAAAAATAAGCACAAACGCTTCCCTCTTAATAGGCCCATCGCCGCCGAGGAGGCTGAAGAATTCTTTAAGAAGATGAACATGACTGAATACGCCACAATTGAGGAACTCAGGAAACCTTCTGATCAAGTATCACTCTTGTCTTTGTTGATGGGCTCAAGCGAGCATCAGAAAATACTCTTGAAAATGTTGAATGAAGCATATGTGCCGGCAGAGACCTCGGTCGAACAATTGGAAAGAATGGCCGAACGTTTCTTTGCAGTAAACAAAATTTCTTTTAGCCGGGATGATCTACCTCCCGAGGGAGCCGCTCACAACAAAGCGTACACTTAACATTTAAAAGTGAGGGATATTATGTGAAGAGAGTTATGCTTGATGGAGGTTCCGGGGTAGATATTTGCCATTTATCCACACTACAAGACATGGGAATCAGCACTGAGAGAATCAGGCCGAATAATGTCTGTGTCCGTGCCTTTGGTGGAATCAAAAGGGACACCATTGGCGAAGTAAAAATAGCTATGACGATCGGCCCTGTGGACTTCACTATAACCTTCCAAATCCTAGATATGGATACCTCATATAATTTCTTGCTAGGAAGACCGTGGATTCATGCCGCTGAAGCAGTACCCTCTACTCTCCATCAAATGGTCAAATTCGAATATGAAAACCAGGAGATAGTGGTCCACGGGGAGGACGAGCAGTCAATCTACAGAGACCCCTCGATCCCTTGTCTTGAAGCCAGAGAGGGGAGTGAGCACATTGTCTATAAAGCGTTTGAAATTGTGCCAGCCGACCAGCATGAAGAATGTGCTCTGTTCCCACAACCCTACCTATGGAATGCGTCAATCATGGTTTCTACCGACATGATTAGACATGTATACAGACCCGAAAAGGGGCTTGGGGTGTCTTTGCAAGGTATCACTGAACCGATCTCTCTACCTTCCGCTAAATAATTCTTCGGCATAGGTTTCCAAGCCTCAGATAAAGATGAGAAGTGGGCCGACGCCCGTGAAAGCAATGGATGGGACCTACCTCAGCCGGTCCCACATATTACTGAGATTTTTATCGAACCGCAATATATCGAAGAAGAAGAAGAGGCCTTTACGGCCGAAGAAATTGAGGGAATCTGCGAGGCCCTGAAACAGATGTTTTATGAAACTAACATGGTCCAGTTGGGAGAAGGCTCAAGCACCGCTGAGGTGCAATACATGGGCCCAAACGCCAAGTTGCAGAATTGGAAGTCTACTCCATTCCCGGTCAGGCGGGAGACTCGGTAGTTAAGTTTTGCCATCTTTCCTGCACTATGAGTTATTTCAGGATGTAACTCAAGTGTTTTTAATTTACTGCCTTTTTGAATTCTGATGTAAACCCTCCTATGTTCAAATTCAATGAAATCAAAATCAAAATTTCATAGTCTATTATTCCTTCTGATTTTTGCCTATTTTTCTTATTTTCAGCCCTAATAATGCGGCTTTAAATAACATGACATGCTTGCGGACTTCATGCTCTGATCTTAATACGCTGTCTAACCTCGAAATAATGAGTCAAGAACCGTAATATGACGAAGAAGAGGCTTTTAGGGAAATAAATCAAGAATTAGAACAATTCAAGAATAAACCTAAGCCGAACTTAAACAAAACATAACCCGTCAACTTGGGTAATGCAGAAGAGGTTCGAGAAAACATGATAAGCATCCATACTGATGAAAGAACTAGGGACGCTCTGATTCAACTTCTATTTGAATTCAAAGACGTGTTTGCCTGGTCCTACGACGACATGCCTGGACTAAGTGTAGATTTGGTGGTACACAAATTGCCAACCTACCCCGGTTATCCACCCGTCCAACAAAAGCAAAGGAAATTTAAAACAGACATGAGTGACAAAATCAAAGAAGTGGTCACTAAACAATTAAAAGCGGGAGTGATAAGGGTGGTCCAATACACCACCTGGCTGGCCAATGTGGTTCCAGTACCTAAAAATAACGGAAAAGTCAGAGTAGGTGTCGACTATCGAGATTTGAATAAAGCGAGCCCTAAAGATAACTTTCCACTACCAAACAGACATATCCTTGTTGACAATTGTGCCAAACATGAGGTACAGTCTTTCGTGGATTGCTATGCTGGATACCACCATGTATTGATGGATGAAGAGGATGAAGAAAACACATCTTTCACTACGCCCTGGGGCACCTATTGTTACCGAGTCATGCCATTCGGTCTAAAAAATACCAGAGAAACATACATGAGGTCCATGACCGCCATTTTCCACGACATGATGCATTAGAAGATTGAGGTATACGTGGATGATGTGATATATAGGACAAAAGATGACCATGTCCAACATTTGAGGAAATTCTTCGAACGCTTGCGTAAGTATGATCTGAAACTAAACCCAGCCAAGTGTGCCTTCGGAGTTCCGTCTAGGAAATTAATGGGGTTTATAGTCAGCCGACGGGGCATCGAGCTAGACCCGACAAAGATAAAATCTATTCGGGATCTCCCACCACCGAGAACCAAGAAGGAGGTCATGAGCCTGTTGGGTAGGTTGAATTACATCAGCAGGTTCATCGCTCAGTTGACGTCCACTTGCGAGCCTATATTCAAGCTGTTGAAGAAAAATGCATCCATCAAATGGACGGACGAATGCCAGAACGCTTTCGACAAGATCAAAGAATATTTGTCGAACCCGCTAGTGCTAGTCCCACCAGAACCAGGAAGGCCTTTGTTCTTATATCTGATGGTGTTGGAAAATCCTTCAGGTGTGTTCTCGGGAAACATGACGCAACCGGGAAGAAAGAACAGGCCATATATTACTTGAGCAAGAAGTTCACGAGCTACGAAGCCAAGTATACGTTGTTGGAAAGAACGTGCTGCGCTCTAACTTGGGTCGCTTAGAAACTCCGGCATTATTTATTGGCTTATACCACCTACCTCATCACTAGGTTGGACCCTTTGAAGTACATATTCCAAAAGCCAATGCCCACCGGGAGATTAGCTAAGTGGCAGATTCTGCTCACCGAATTCGACATAGTCTATGTCACTCGCACGGCAATGAAAAACCAGGCTTTGGCAGATCACTTGGCAGAAAATCAGGTCGATGACGACTACCAACCCCTAAGTACATACTTCCCAGACAAGGAGGTAAACTCAGTCGAGATAACTTTTGAGGACGTCAACACTTGGAAAATGTTCTTTGATGGAGCCGTAAATGCAAAAGTTTGTTGGGATCGGGGCAATCTTGATTTCACCCACGGGACAACACTATCCCGCCACAGCCCGCCTTCAATTATTTTGTACAAACAATATTGCCGAATACGAAGCTTGTTTAATGGGTATGAACATGGCCATAAACATGGATGTAGAAGATTTATTGATCATGGGAGATTCGGATTTGATCATCAAGCAGGCTCAAGGAGAGTGGGAAACTCGGGATGTTAAGCTCCTTCCATACAGACAACATGTGGGAGATCTTAGCAAATGATTCAAAATTGTCGAGTTCAGATATATTCCTCGGTGCCATAACGAGCTAGCCGATGCACTAGCTAATCTAGAGACAATGCTGCCATATCCGGGTAATGTTCACATCGACCCGTTGGAAATTCAAATCAAGGAAAGGCATGGTTATTGCAACACGGTCGAAGTAGAGCCCGATATCCAACCATGGTATCACGATATCAAAAGATTCTTGAAAACAAAAGAATATCCAGAGCAGGCCAATGGGGACCAAAGAGAACCATCCGGAGACTCGCCAACATTTTCTTCCTAAGTGGGGAAGTACTGTATAAGAGAATTCCCGACCTGAATCTATTAAGATGCATAGACGCCAGAGAAGCCGAAAAGATTATGAACGAGGTGCATTCAGGAGTATGCGGTCCCCACACGAACGAATACGTCCTAGCAAAGAAAATCTTGCGAGCCGGGTATTATTGGATGACCACGGAGAAAGATTGTTTTAGCTTTGTCCGGAAATGCCACAAGTGTCAAATACACGCCGATTTGATTCACGCACCACCATCAGAATTGCATCCTATGTTAGCACCTTGGTCGTTTGTTGCCTGGGGGATGGATGTCATCGGGCCGATAGAGCCAAGGGCCTCAAACGGGCACAGGTTTATTTTGGTCTCTATCAACTATTTCACAAAGTGGGTCGAGGTAGTCACATTCAAAGCTGTCACCAAGAAAGCAGTGGTGGATTTCGTGCACTCTAATATCATCTGTCGTTTTGGTATCCCAAAGACTATCATTACCGACAATTCCACGAATATAAACAGTAACTTGATGATGGAGGTATGTGAACAGTTCCAAATCACACACTGCAATTCCACCCCATACCGGCCCAAAGCCAATGGCGTCGTTGAAGCAGCAAACAAAAATATTAAGAAAATCCTTAGGAAAATGATTCAAACCTCCAGGAAATGGCACGAGAAATTACCTTTCGCATTACTGGGATATCGCACGACAGTGCGCACGTCGATTGGAGCTACTCCTTATCTACTGGTTTATGGCACCAAAGCCGTAATACCCGTAGAAGTCGAAATTCCCTCCCTTCGAATTATTGTCGAAGCAGGAATCGAGGATGACGAATGGATCATGACCCGATTAGAGCAATTAACGCTGATCGATGAGAAAAGGATGGCCGCAGTTTGCCAAGGGCTGTTGTACCAACAAAGAATGGCCCGCGCCTACAACAAGAAAGTGAGGCCTAGGAACTTTGAAGTAGGGCAACTTGTGTTAAGACGTATCCTCCCACACCACGAAGAGGCAAAAGGAAAATTCGCCCCGAATTGGAGAGGTCCGTACATCGTAAGGAAATTGCTTCCAAAAGGAGTGTTGTATTTGGGAGACATCGAATGAAATGATCCCGAAACGGCTGTCAATGCAGATGCAGTCAAAAGGTATTATGTTTGACCTCTTCGTGATGACGACACGGTTGATCAAAATGATGAAGGATTTTCATTCATGCTACCCCAAACACTACCATTTTGTAAACCCTTTGAGCCGGTTACTCTTCTTTGACTAACCTCCTTGGAACTTAAAAATAAATAAAATGAGACGGGCACCGTAAGGCGACGGTGAGTAGAGAAATTAAAAAATGAGAGAGTCTTGTTGGTGAAAACTCGCAAAGAGCACTACAGGGCGATGACGAGAAGAGAAATGAGAGAGGTTAGCTGGTGAAAACCCGAAGAGGGCACCGCTAATCAAAAAGAGGATGATTGGTCACTGATACCGACATGATCTGGGGCAAGGTTTCTCAACCTCAAGTTAAAAGTCGTGACGAATTTCTGAGAGTCAGATGGTTTATATAGATCAGGCATCCAGTCCAAGATGCATGTCATGTTCATTGGAAGATGTACACTCCAGATAAGTCCTTTTTCTCTCCCCGAAAGGGATATTTTTTGTCAAAATTCATTGTCCCCGTTTCTTTGTTATTCCCTTTCAATCCCTTTTAGTCTGACTCTATTTCTAAGTTAAGGCAAAGAAAGGATGGCAAGACTGATTTACAGGGCTCTCATTTGACACGGGCTAATATGCAAAAGGCACCCAGCCTCGTCTGGGGCATCAAGTCGACTGGCTATGGAGGCCGATGCTGCAAACTCAAACCCTTGAAAGGAGAAAATCAAATTGAAGTGCTTATAAAGGCGAAGGAAGGGAAAGGTTAAGTCCCACGTGGCTAACCCTCTCGGCAAGGTTTGAAAACCCGAAATATTCCAAATGCCCTAAAGTTAAAGTTGGAAGAAAAGTCAGAAATGAAAAGCCAATAAAGGCGAAATAAAGTTGGAAAGGTTAAGTCCCACGAGACTAACCGTTGCTGCAGAATTTGAAGGGGCCAAAATCTCCCTGATACTCTGGAAATCCAAAAGAAAAAGCAAGTGAAAGGCCTACAAAGGCAAAGTAAAGCCAAATGTTGGGCCCTACGTGACCGATCGCCATGTTAAAACCTGGAAAGTCAAGGTCCCCGGGATTAGAGATGAAACCCAATCCCCAACCAGCAAGCAAGCAAGCAGGCGGTTGAGATCTTCGTCAACAGAGCCGAGATCAAACAGTTGAAATAATCAAGGTCGCAAAACAAACCACCGTTTCAAACTAACAAATTGTTCTTTGTTGAAATAAGAAACAGGTGCAACTCAAAAGCAATCGTGCAAAAAGCAGGTGCAACCAAGAGAAAAGGCGCAAGAGCTAGAAGCAACTCTGTAGCAACAATTCCAAAAAGGAAGTTTTCTCCAAAATCCTTTCCCGCATTTATTCAAAAAAAATTTGTTGAAAACAGCTCAAATCTGAAGTGGTATAGGGTCTCCAGACCTTAACTACACCTTTTCCGACATAGGAGTACACTCTCCCTAGTCGATGCCAATTAAGGGTATACATTACCTAATTGATGTTTTCTTTTCCAATTAAGGGTATACATTCCCTAATTGATTTTTTTCCCGACATAGGGGCACACGCTCCCTAGTCAATGCCAATTAAGGGTATACATTCCCCAATTAATTTTCTTCTCCTGACATAGGGGCACACGCTCCCTAGTCGATGCCAATTAAGGGTATACATTCCCTAATTGATGATTTCTTTTCCAAATAAGGGTATACATTCCCTAATTGATATTGGTTTTCCAATTAAGGGTATACATTTCCTAATTGATGATTTCTTTTTCCAATCAAGGGTATACATTCCCTAATTGATGTTTTCTTTTCGAATTAAGGGTATACATTCCCTAATTGATTTTCTTTTCCCAACATGGGTGTACACGCTCCCTAGTCGATGCCAATTAAGGGTATACAATCCCTAATTGATGTTTTCTTATATAATTAAGGGTATACATTCCCTAATTGATGATTCCTTTTCCAATTAAGGGCATACATTCCCTAATTGATGATTTCTTTTCCAATTAAGGGTATACACTCCCTAATTGATGTGTTCTTTTCCAATTAAGGGTATACATTCCCTAATTTATTTTCCTCTCCCAACATGGGTGTACACGCTCCCTAGTCGATGCCAATTAAGGGTATACATTCCCTAATTGATGTTTTTCTTTTCCAATTAAGGGTATACATTCCCTAATTGATTTTCTTTTCCCAACATGGGGGCACACGCTCCCTAGTCGATGCCAATTACAGGTATACATTCCCTAATTGATATTTTCTTCTCCAATTAAGGGTATACATTCCTTAATTTATGTTTTCTTATCCAATTAAGGGTATACATTCCCTAATTGATGATTTCTTTTCCAATTAAGGGTATACATTCCCTAATTGCTGTTTTCTTTTCCACTTAAGGGTATACATTCCCTTATTGATTTCCTTTTCCCGATATAGGGTGCACGTTCTCCCTAGTCGATGACAATTAAGGATATGCATTCCTGAATTGATGATTTCTTTTTCAATTAAGGGTATACATTCCCTAATTGATTTCTTCCCCAGCATAGGGTATGCAATCCCTAGTTGATTTCATTTTTGCCACCCCCGACGGATCTTGCTTTGAGATATAGGGTATCCACTCCCTAGTCTGCAATAACTCCGGGTGCACTGCTCCCGGCTTTTCACCACTTTCAATAACAAGATAAAGTAGATTTCCTTACAATAACTCACAAAATTTTCCTAGTATGAAAACTGGGGCAAACAATTTCGTTCGTTCGTTTTAATTTTTGTGCAGATTACATTTTTAGGACATTGGAACTCGAGATGACAAAAAAAAGGAATTTGATCAAAAATAACAAAAGAGGAAAAAAGAAGGTTGAATCCAAAGTACGGAAACGGAAAAGATATGGACCGCTCAAGACAAAACTGAATTTACAAGCGGCGCACATCCCCTTTTGATCCGAAATGCTGAAGAAGTTTGAACCAGCACCTACAACCGACGAGCATCAAGGCCCAGATCAAGTCTGTATAAATGTCACGACCCAAATCTCGATTCAGGTCGCGATGGCGCCCAACGGCGAGGTCAGGCCAGCCAAAATAGAAACACTAAGTGTTACCATTCCCCGTTACGCAAATTTCCTCTTTCAACCAATTTTAACCAGATATAAACATGATAATGGCGATGATGTGAAATAAAACTACAAGAGCGGAAAAATCTACCAATACGCATGTCGCATAACATATGTACAGCCAACAACCCAAAACATACACCACGTGTGTATCAGGAACTAGTGTCACGAGTGCCATGTGCAACTACTGAATATACAATGACTACAATATATACAGAGTCTCCGTTGGAATGAAATGGACAGAGAAATATAACAAAAGAACTCCAGGGTGCTGCAAGGAAGTCGCCGGGAAAGCAGCTCACCGTGAAGTATGACCACGATATCAATATCTAGCACCGACCTGATAATCAGATGTACCAGCCTCCGGACCTGTACAGTCAAGTACAGAAGAGAAAAGAAAGTCTAGCATGAGTACATATTAAATAAATATGTACCCAGTGAGTATCCCGCCTAAACTCGAAGAAGTAGTGACGAGAGGTCGACTCAATACTCACTAAGTTTCAGCAGTGATAACATATGATAGAATATGATGAAATACATTAGGCATGTCAGGGAAATAAGCAACAAGTATATATATCAAAAGAAGAAAAAGAATCCAAACAATTTCTGAACTGAACAATAATGCATTTTCAAGGTAAGACCACCGAACGAAACAAAAATCACAAATTCTTAGATCCGTCGGGGCGTACGGCCCGCTCCCATAAGGTACCTTCTACACTCCCCGTGGCGCACGGCCCGATCCCATATTCATTTCAATTTCTTTTCAACACTGCTGTGGCGTACGGACCGATCCCATAATCATTTCATTTTCTTTTCAACACTGTCGTGGCGTACGGCCCGATCCCATATTCATTTCAATTTCTTTTCAACACTGTCATGGCGTACGGACCGATCCCATATTCATTTCAATTTCTTTTCAACACCCGTGGCATACGGCCCGATCCCATATTCATTTCAATTTCTATTCAACACTGTCGTGGCATACGACCCGATCCCATATTCATTTCAATTTCTTTTCAACACTGCCGTGGCGTACGACCCGATCCCATATTCATTTCACAATTTCTACTTACCATAAGGTCTCAGAAGAATAACACGGTGCTAAAACATAGTTTCTTGGTACATATGGCGTCACAAATAATCATATGAAGCATTTCGAGGAAAACATATAAGGCATTACGAGAAAAACATATTTAAGGCATTACAAGAAAAGCGTACAAGGCATTACGAGA